>CM038147.1:184078142-184343310 GCA_021437245.1 Aegilops speltoides
AAGCTACCGGAGGATTGAACAACGCTGGCCAGCATTGTGCGTCTCGGGAGAGTCTTGAGAGGATTGTTGAAGACAAGTTCCATGCTCGGATGTCAAGTCGATCAAGTGCAAGTCATCACAACAAGCTTGAGGCGGATATCGAGGAAGCTAAAGGGAGAAGGCGAGCTCATGCGAGGAGATGCAAGATGACCTAGTCGGATGACTATGAGCAGCCTGCTCCGGTTCCCACAAGACCCAGATCACCGCTATCCCAAAGGATGATACTGAGGCTACAACATCAGCACCTCCCACAGCTCCATCGGTTCCAGCTCCAGCTCGGTGAACACTCCTCCACTCCACGACATCACCAAGCCTTTGCAGATGCAGCTATATCAACTCCATCAACCTGCATAGAGCCGCCAAGAGAGTCCCTAGTGACGTTTAGCTCTATACCTTCGAACTTTTGGTAACTTGTTGCCAAAGGGGAGAAATTGTATAGATCATAGGACTTCGAGAGAGAGTGCTCGCTTTTGCTCTTCGTTTCATTTGCGGTCTTTTGAGATACTTTTGAGTTTTTCAAACATTCCGTGTGTTTGATACTCGTTTGCTCTACTTTGATGAGTGCTTGATCGTACTATGCCTTAATGTGTGCTTAATGCTTATCATATGCTATTCACATCTTGTATGATCATTTACTCATGTCTTGGTGATTGGGTGCATGCTATTCATTCTTATCATTTTGTGCGCTCCACCAAGATGTATGTGACATGGAAGAGTGACCCATGATCCTAATCGATTGTGCATTTGCATTCAAACGCAAATCTTAAATAATGCACAAATTTAGGGGGAGCTCTTGCTTATCACATACTTCTCAAAGCGACGATATTATTCATTGATTATATCATTTGTCGAAGCTTTGATCTATATGTTGTCATCAATTACCAAAAAGGGGGAGATTGAAAGTGCAACTAATCCCCGGGTGGTTTTGGTAATTAATAACAACATATATATCATTGAACTAATAGTTTCTTGAGAACATTTCAGAAAGTTCAGTGATATGGGCATGGCAATGACTGAAGAAGTGGACCCCTCAAAATGCTAAGGAAAACATTGGCAAAAGCTCAAGACTCCATTTTTGGTTTAGTGATCCAAGATCACATTGAGTCTATAGGAAAGCCAATACTATTAAAAGGGGATGAGGTTATGTTAATGATCCGGTTGCTCAAAGTGCTTAGTGATACATCTCCCAAACCATCGCAATCTTTCATTCCAACATACACTCATAAGTAATCTCGGTCCCACCAATTTCCTAAACTCAGTCCACACCGAGATGAACCACCTCACCATATACCCAAACCCTAGATATTTGGATTTTCCGATTCCAAACTCGGTCTCACGAAACTAGTGTTGCCAAGCTTCAGAACATACGTCATCAAATCGGTGTCACCGAGATGATAAAGTCGGTCCCACCGAGATTGGCAAACCCTAGTCTTTGGAAGAATCGGACTCACCGAGATTGTATTTTCGGTCCCACGAAAATCCCAACGTTCACAAGATTTGAACTTTCGGTCTCACCGAGTTGTCAACTTCGGTCCGACCGAGATTGGTCAAATGTGTGTAACAGTTGGATTTTGTGTGGAGGCTATAAATACCCTCCACCTCCTCTTCATTCATGGAGAGAGCCATCGAAAGAACTACCACTCCTACCTTACATTTCGAGAAGAAAACTACCTACCCTTGTGTTGAGATCAAGTTGCTCCACTCCCACCATATGAAACTTGATTTCTAGCCTTCCCAAGTTGCTTTCCACTCAATCCTTTCTTCCACCACAGCCAAATCGGTGAGGAGAGTTGAGTGTTGGGGAGATTATCATTTGAAGCACAAGAGCAAGGAGTTCATCATCATCAACACCATCTATTACCTTTTGGAGGGTGGTGCCTCCTAGATTGGTTAGGTGTCGCTTGGGAGCCTCCGTCAAGATGTGGAGTTGAACCAAGAAGTTTGTAAGGGCAAGGAGATCGCCTACTTCGTGAAGATCTACCCCGAGTAAGGCTAGTCCTCCGTGGGCGTATGCCATGATGGCATAGACAAGGTTGCTTCTTCGTGGACCCTTCGTGGGTGGAGCCCTCCGTGGACTCTCGCAGCCGTTACCCTCTGTGGGTTGAAGTCTCCATCAACGTGGATTGACGATAGCACCACCTATCGGAACCACGAGAAAAAATCTCCGTGTCACCAAATTGCGTTTGCTCTTCTCCACCTCTCTTTACTACATGTGCAATTTACTTTCCGCTGCCAATACTCTAGAATTGCATGTGTAGGGTGATACTTGACTTGATCATCGTCTTGAAATCTGCCAAATCTTGTCTTAATCAAAAGGCTAAACTTTTATATTGTCAAGTAGTCTAATCCCCCCCCTCTAGACATACTTTCGATCCTACAGATTGTAATTGTGATCGGCCTTCTAAGGACCAATCTCTCCGGTTTATATAGACACCGGAGAGGGCTAGGGTTTACATGGAGTCGGTTACAAGGAAGGAAATATAATATCCGGATCGCCAAGCTTGCCCTCCACGCCAAGGAAAGTCCCATCCGGATATGGGCCGAAGTCTTGAGTCTTGTATCTTCACGCTTCAATAGTCCGGACGTTGTACACAGTTCGGCTGTCCGGATACCCCCTAATCCAGGAGTCCCTCAACCACCTCAAAGTTATCCTTTCTGATTGATCTATTCAAGAGTCCGTAGTAAAATAACATGAAGCTATTCTTTCCGTTCGATCTATCCTAGATTTCATACTAGAATAACACCTTAAGATACAAATCAACCAAAACCATAATGTCACCTAGATACTCCAATGTCACCTCAAGTATCAGTGGGTATGATTATACGATATGCATCACACAATCTCAGATTCATCTATTCAAACCAACACAAAGTACTTCAAAGAGTGCCCCAAAGTTTCTACCGGAGAGTCAAGATTTAAAACGTGCCAACCTCTATGCATAAGTTCACAAGGTCACTGAACCCGCAAGTTGATCACCAAAACATACATCAAGTAGATCACGTGATATCCCATTGTCACCATAGATAAGCACATGCCAGACATACATCAAGTGTTCTCAAATCCTTAAAGACTCAATCCGATAAGGGAACTTCAAAGGGAAAACTCAATCCATTACAAGAGAGAAGAGGGGGAGAAACATCATAAGATCCAACTATAATAGCAAAGCTCGCGATACATCAAGATCGTGCCAAATCAAGAACACGAGAGAGAAGAGATCAAACACATAGCTACTGGTACATACCCTCAGCCCCGAGGGTGAACTACTCCCTCCACGTCATGAAGAGCGCCAGTATGATGAAGATGGCCACCGGTGAGGGATCCCCCCTCCAGCAGTGTGCCGGAATAGGGTCCCGATTGGTTTTTAGTGGCTAAAGAGGCTTGCGGCGGCGAAACTCCCGATCTATTGTGCTCCTGGATGTTTTCAGGGTATATGGATATATATAGGCGAAAGAAGTCGGTCAGGGGAGCCACGAGGGGCCCACGAGTGTGGGAGGCGCGCCCAGGAGGGTAGGGCCACCTTGTTGCTTCCCTGACATCTACTCCAAGTCTTCTGGATTGCATTCGTTCCAAAAATAACTCTCTCGAAGGTTTCATTCCGTTTGGACTCTATTTGATATTCCTTTTCTGGGAAACACTGAAATAGTAAAAAAAACAGCAATTTGGGTTGGGCCTCCGGTTAATAGGTTAGTCCCAAAAATAATATAAAAGTGTATAATAAAGCCCATAAACATCCAAAACAGATAATATAATAGCATGGAACAATCGAAAATTATAGATACGTTGGAGATGTATCAGTGGACAAGATCAGAAGACGTTTTCTTGGGCTCAAGAAGAAGAGGTCAGTGGCGGGAAATGCAAAGTAAGCTGGCCTGTGGTGTGCACTCTGATCGACAACGGTGGACTTGGCATTCCAAACTTGCATCGTTTCAGTCGTGCACTTAGACTTGGTGGCTCTGGTTCTCTTGGATCACACCCAATAGACCTTGGCTGGGTATGCAGCTACCATGCGACCAAGGAGACAGATATCTCTTCAATGCCTCAGCAACGGTGACGCTGGGAGATGGAAAGACGACCAGCTTCTGGAACAGCTCCTAGACTGGTGCAAGAACACTAAAAATGGAATTCCTAGAACTCCATAATCACTCAAGAAGAAAGAACAGGATTGTTCATGCCGCACTCCTCATTGACACTTAGATTGTGGATCTAGCTCACGGGAACACGCAACAACTATGGCCAGAGGTGATCCGCCTGAGCAGATGGCTCATCTCGAAGAATTTAAGTCTAAATGACCAGGTGCGAGACACAATTCAGTGGAAGCACACGGCCTCGGGATCCTTCTCCACCAGCTCGGCATACGACTGCCAATTCCAAGGGATGATCAAGACTAATTTCAGAAAGATGCCCTAGCAGGTTTGGGCACCGGCCCGGCTAAAATTTATGGTCTGGCTACTCCTCAAGAATAGATTATGGTGCAATGATCGGCTCCAAAGAAGAGGATGGCCTAATGAGTATTTCTGCCAGCTTTGAGTGAGAAATCTGGAAACCTTGCAACACCTATTCTGGCAATGCCCTTTTTCATCTGAAATCTGGGCAAGAACTGCTCAAGGGAACGGATGCAATTCCATGCATCCCACAATTTGGCAGCACAAGAGCAAAGTTGTGGAGATCATAGCCGAGATGCTGAACAGAGCAAGACCCGAGCACAATAAGGGAGTCAGGACAATGATCATCTTGGTGCTGGGAGACATTTGGCAGCAGCGCAACGAGTGCACTTTCAGACATAAGATAGCAAACCCGACTGAAACCATGGCGAGCATCAGAAGGACGTTCGAATTATAGCGCCAAGCAGGAGCAACTCACCTTGAGCACCCATTCTGGGACCCTCCCTGAGGGATAAACGTGCTAGTTTAGCCCCCGGCTAGTTTTGTTTTTCAGTTCTTCTCTTTTCCTCCTTGATTGCTCGATCGAACACCACCTATTGTTTTTTCCGCATGCTTCCTACTATGAAATCAATATATGCGAGCCATCAGCTGGTCTGTTCAAAAAAAATTCATGAAAATTCATATTTTTACATTTTAAAAAATTCTGAAAAAAATACAAAGATAGATGAAGGCATGACGCACAAGTGTGTAAATTTTTGGACGAAATACGTTGAAATGAGGGTTGTGCAAAATAGACAAATTTTGGGCTTTTTAACACATGATACTATTCATCCTTCTAGACTATGGATTTTTCTTTTTTGTACAGGTCACATTTTAATATATTTCATCCTGAAATTTTACACACATACGCCTCACATCCTTGTTTACTTTTACAATTTTCTAAGTTTTTTTAAAACTGAATTTTTTGAATTTTGAATTTTAAAAAATCCAACCTCGATGGAGGCCGAGATCCAAAACACAATTCTCCATTATTTTTTGCTCCTATCACTCGGGGTATGTAACCCACATGTCTCATATACTACCATGTGATACTATATATATTGCTTTATTATTCTAAATATGTTCATATACTATATATAAAATAATTCAAATTGAGTTGCATGAAAAAATTGCAAGTTAGACCATGTTTTTTTATTATATTTGTGAAATATGTACATATTTGTACATAAAAAGGAGCATAGTTAAAATATGATACATACTACCTAAAACATAGTATATATACTATCTAAATATTCTTATATACTATATACTACACGTGTATACTCTCCGATGTGATAGATACTACATGCAAGATACAAAACTCAAGTGGTGGTAACTACCACCGGTGGTAGCAAAAATTTGTCATATATATAACATAAAAAATATATTACCGAAAAAGGCTTTAGCCCCGCTTTATATATAAAGCAACAACCCACAACCGATCAAGACAACCCACAACACAACACATCAACACACTCACCCAAGGCCGGATACATAGGTGCCAAAGGCCTGCAACAACACCACCCCGAACAACAAGAGGTAGACACTAAAGAGCCATAGAGCTCTTCCCAAAGAACACGTGCGGAGGTGAAGTTGAATGACGACGAACTGAAAGCTCCAAGACAGTGCCTTCAAGAAGGACATGACACTAAAGCACCGCCACCGCCCGATCCAAAGATCTAGATTTTCATCCGGAGCACGAAGAGAAAGGAGTAACCACAACGAAGACTTCAGGAAGATAACGACGACCGCGGGCGCCGCCTCCGTCAGCCTAGCCAAGGTAGAAAGAGTTTTCACCCAGGCAACAAACTCCAACTTCCCCACATAGATTGCCACAACGTGAGCCACCACGCCGCCCACACGGCCATGGTCGCTAACCGCCCGCACCTGAGCCGCAGCCTCAGCCCACAAGCACCACAGCTCCCACCACCCAGGCCACCGCCTAGGAGACAAAATGTACCATATGCCCTCCATGGCTACAAGATATGCACCAACCGACAAGCTCTGACAGCCAAGAAGGCCGCAATGACTGAACCAACCAGATCGATCGGGGAGCCAGCAGGTCGGAGAAGAGGTGGAGCGGGAGCGAACCAAGTCATCGTCCGGCACCCCTGCCGGTGATGGGCGGCCCAACCACGTTGGCGCCACCCATCACTCCCATCACCTCCCCAATGTCGCCCCCTGCAATGCCCAACCTTGGCTCTTGGACAACATTGGCATCTGATAGGAACCGTACACTCGCCTAATGACGCGAGACGCCGGAAAGACCACATCTTGTCTCCGCTAGTGGACCCAGGGGCATCCACACGAGCAGCTCGCCAACGGCCAGACGTTGGAGCATGTCCTGCCGCCACCGTGAACCACCTCGCACCACCACTGTGGACCGCCACCATGCCGTCGCGGCCCACATCAATGCAGCAACCTAGAAGGTCGCTGCCATCCCCCCGAGCCACCCGTCGTCGACCAAGGCCAGCCCCGAGTGGAACTGACCGGAGACCAGCTAAGGCGCCCAGTCCCATAGCTGCACCCGCAGCCGCCACCCCGTCAGAGGGCCAGCCGCCACCGCCCGCGCCGCCCAGGGCCGGATCTGGCTGTGCCAACCAGAACCGCCATCACCAGCCGGGCGAGCACTAGCGCCTCGCAGCCCGACACGCAGCACCCGCGCCCGCGCGCCATCACCTGCGACGGCGCGCCGCCGCGCCATGCAGCAGCACCACGACCAGGTATGGAAGCAACGACCCGCGCCATCCTCGCGAACGCAGCGACAAGAATGCCCCGCCGCCTCCAGCGATGTCCGGGCTTCGCCCGGCCGTGCCCGCTAGCGGCGGCGATGGAGTAGGAGGAGGGAGGGAGGGGTTCCGGCGGAGGTGGCTGAGGTTGCCCTCCCCGTCGCACGCAGGGGCGACGAGGGAGGGGATAAGGTTTCCCTGTCACCTAGTTTTCTCGGTGATCAAAAAATTATATTATAAATGTACTAACTCAGACAAATCTAAACATCTAACTAAAGAAGGTCTCAATCTAAAAAATTGAAAATATAATTCTAGTCAAAGTTTTAAAACTTTCACTTAGGACATGTTCAAAATGATATGTACTTTTTCGAAAGGATGGACTGGCTCAATTCTTCTCTACTTGACTGGCTAAATCGAAACAACATATAAATACTAGTAGGACTAAATGGTACCACACGTATTGTTGCGGAAATATTTCCCAATATATTTTGGTGATACTAGCAAATATGCCCGTGCGTTGCAATGGAAAAAATGTCACAAACACCTTATCCAATAAATATAACTTAACCAAACATACACATGTCAGGTCCGTGGACATCGACACCACCACCTCTCTCTCATAGTAGTTGCACTAAGCTGGCCAAGCCACATCGTGTCGTTGACACCGGCATAACATCCTTTACCCATCAGGAAGCAAAATGCGTCAGGGCCGTCTATGCTCAGGATGGGCAACTCTGATCGGACACACCGGAGGGGCTCGTAGCCGGTGAAGGCCGGACCTTCGTACGTCCATGACGCACTGCATGGAGATCAGTAAGGTGTCTTCTTGTTGATCAGGCTTAGGTGATAACGGTGAAGACATCGGGCCATGGATCATGTAGACGTTGACAAACCTCATCGTGACACCATCGAAGAAGGCACCAAATCAATTTTCGCCATAAATAAGACACGTACAAAGCTTGCCGAAGAAAATCAACCTTGGACGATTCTTTAACTTGTCTCACGAGTTTGGTGTTTGGAACATACCCCAACAGAATTCCATGGGCAGTACATCGTCGAACACATCACAAAGTCAGATTGGCAGCAGCAGGTTCATGCTCTTCTCTTTGAGGGTACGGACACACACGCCTCACCTAAATCTGGCTAGCTCCTCACGTATTTTTTTAGGGGTAGCTCCTCACGTAATGAATTCATTAGATCGATATATAGTTTTGTTTTTTTAAGAAAAAGATCGATCGTTTGTTTCCTACAGCGACGCACGCGAGAATAGAGGAGGCCTAGCTTCCCAGCGTTGCAAGCCCAGCGGCAGCCAGCCGGCCCAAGGCCCAGCTCGCCCGAGCTTAACCCTAGCCACCTGCACCGCACCAGCCCCACTCGTCCTCCCTCAGCGCCGTCGCAACACAGGGGCAAGTGCCCGATCCCCATTGCCACTCGCCGCTCGTGCCGCAGCTTCGGCCAGCAAGCTCGCCACCAGTGAAGGAAGCCTCCACCGCGCCCCCATGTGCTCCGCTGAGCCCTGCCGATGTTTCCCTCTCCTGTTCTTTCTCTCTCCCTCACCCATCTGTCTCTCTGTTCGAGCAGGAGGCCCCAGCCGCCATGGATGAATCGAACCCGACGAACAGATTTTCCATTCGAACCCGACGCTCCAGATCTGGTCCTCCCTTCCCTTGTTTGCCCTCTTTCCCTGCTGCCCCCTCTCTGATTTCCCCCTGCCATGGTAGCCTCTCCAAAAGTAGGGGCGGCGGATTAATTCCTAAAATGCATAGGGACCTTTGTGCAAAAAAGCCACAACGGTGAGTCCCACCTAAACCAAACACAAGGGACTTATTGGGACTTATTGTGGTGATTTGGGACTTATCAAATAAGACTCTCAGGGAGGAGCTTATTGGGACTTTTTCATCGATTCCCCCTGCCCCGCACCTTATCGATTCGCTCCTTCCCCGCTTCGCTCCTTCCTCGCAACCCCGCTCTATTCCAATCGCCGCCGCCGCACCCAGTACCCAGAACCGCCGCCGCCCCAAGTACCCAGAACCGCCGCCGCCATGGCCGACGATGAGGAGGACCGGATCCCCTTGTCTTCGTTCCACGCGCATCATCAGGCATCGCAGGGCTCATCCGTCGGGGGAAATCTCGGGAGGAGAGTGGGATTCTTGGATCTCAACCACAACGTCGACGACTTCCCGGAGTTGGGCTCGTACCAGCAACTCCTCTTGACCATCCATGGCCATGGTCTTCCTCCCATCGAGTTGGTCGTGGGAGGCCCGTGTCTCGTATGGAGGAGGCCGAGCACGGTCTCGAACTCGGAGGCCGAGCCGCCTCTCACTGCGTCAGCTAAATGCCTTGCGCGCAAGCCGTTGAGGGAGGCGTGATAGGGCGTGGGAGAACTGTGTCGCAGTCAATGGACGCGGTGTAGGTCGAGCCCATGGGTCCTCATCGGCGGCAAGAGAGGAAAAGTCATGTAAGCAACGTGTGTCGTCAATCACGCATCTTGAAAGATGTCAATGAGAATGAAGGCTTTGAAGATGAAGATGAGGATTTTGCTTTTGGAGAGGTAAAATTCTGATTGGTATACATAGTTAGCTTTCTGTCACAGGGTGCAAATTCATCTTCTTTATATGCTAGCTAATTGTGTGTACAATGGTATACCTTGGTGTAGAATGTGAACCAGCTTGATTCTACTTTTGTTTGAATTGTGTACTTGTTAGTTTTTGTTTGAAAAACATTGCCAAGGCTGATTGGACAGACGGGTATATTACTGTATTTTGTAACATTGCCTGTGAGGAAGCTAGGGATGGGCACTGTGTGAATGGTACTTGGACAAGTAGAGCCTACAATAACATGAAGAAAAAAAATTATCAGCGTGCTGGCCTCCTCCATACTACCAAGCAATTCAAAAATTGCATAACTAGACTCAAGAGCCACTATACTGCTTGGGTGTGGTTGGGGCAGCAAACTGGTTGTGGCCGAACCGGAGATGGAGCTATAACCGCATCGAATGAGTGGTGGAAAAAAGTAATTAAGGTACATACATTATTATGCAAAATACATCTGAATTGCTCACACTTGGTTACATTATTTAGCCTTGTCCTAATTACCTAACTAATGTTGCAGGAGAGATGAGATGTCAGAAAATTCAAGGGTGGCAATCATGAGTATTAGGATATGCTAATAGAGCTATTTCAAGGTGTGGCAGTTGATGGATCAACAGCTTATGTGCCCATAGATGAAGATGAAGAAGAATATGTTGTTGCCGATGATGGAAATGAGGAGAGTCCAATGAGCACCACCAGCAGGAAGAAGGGAAGCAACAAGGTGAATAGTCGACTTCAAGCCCAGTAAGAAACACAAGAGCCCAATGGTGAAACTAATGACAGGGCTCATCAATACTATGAATAGTGAGAACACTTCTGACATGATCACTGAATGTGCAAACAAAAGGCAGGAAGCAAAGGACAATGCAAAATAGAAGAAAGCAAACAACACTAAGGAATCCATTACTCATTGTCAACTGTTGGGAGTTCAATGTGGTGCAGAAGAAACAAGTGTGGAGTACTTCATGGCAACTCAACTGTTTGCAGATGAGGCAAACAGAGTCATATTTCAGAACATTTCAAGTGATCAGGTTAGACTGACTTGGTTGAAGAGGTGGTGCATCATGAAGAAGTTGTCCTAGTGTAGTAGTGATCTTGTTTGTCCTTTTAATAATATACCCATGTAATGGACCTTTGCCGTGTGACCTTGTTAAATGATGAATGCGTGTTAGTGTGTTTCATTTGCATGTACTAATGTTTTCTAGTTGACGAGGTGGTGCATAATGAAGAAGTTGTACTAATGTTTGCATGTTTCAGGATGATGACAGCAGTGTTGATGGAATCAGCAGTGATGATGGGAGCAGCAGTGATGATGAAGCATTGATGTTGTTCATGCACCAAAAAAGGAAGAGAAGAATGATGCAGATGGCCTGCATTATTGGTATGTACTACTTGGACTCTTACGGTAACAAAGGACCTAGAAGAGTACCAATACTGATCTGGGCATGATTGGGTTATGACAACACTAGGCAACGAAACTGCTTGTTACAACATGTTTAGAATGCACAGACCAGTGTTTGAAAAATTGCATAGTGTGCTAGTTGTTTCCTATGGTTTGAAGTCCACTAAAAGAATGTCATCAGTTGAGTCTCTAGGCCTGTTTCTTTGGATAGTAGGTTCTCCTCAATCTGTAAGACAAGCAGAAAACAGATTTGTTAGGTAATTGGAGACAATTGTAAGGAAGTTTGATAAAGTTTTGGAATGTCTGATCAAGCTTGCAAAAGACATCATCAAGCCAGTAGATCGTCAATTCAGAACTGTGCATTCCAAATTAAGATCTAGAAAGTATGCACCATTTATGGATAATTGCATTGGTGCAATAGATGGGACACACATACAAGTTGTGGTACCAGTTGCCACTGCTGCCCAGCATAGGAATAGACATAAGGAGAAGAGTCAGAATGTGATGTGTGTGTGTGTGACTTTGATATGAGATTCACATTTGTCCTAGTTGGTTGGCGGTGATCGATGCATGACATGAGGGTCTTCAATGATGCACGATCCAGTTGGTGACAAGTTTCCAAAACCTCCACCTAATAAGTTTTATCTTGTGGACTCAGGGTACCCAAATAGACCGGGTTATCTTGCACCATACAAGGGTTCAACCTATCATTTCCAGGAGTACCGTGATGGCACAATGCCTAGAGGAAAAAGTGAACACTACAATTTCACCCATTCTTCACTTAGAAATGTCATCGAGAGGTGTTTTGGAGTCTTGAAGAACAAGTGGAGGTTTTTGTTTCACTTGCCTAGTTATCCACTGAAAGTGCGTTATATCGACTAGAGGGGGAGTGAATAGGCGATTTTTATGAATTCTTCACTGAGGAATTTGCTGGTGAGGAAATTCCTTAGCGAAGAACTACTTGCAGCGGAATAAGTACTCAGAAGTAAGCATAACAGAACACAAGCATGGTCATCATGATGTAATGAAGACAAGCACAGATTACAGAAAGCCTAATCACAGGATAACACAAGATGAAGACAAACAGACTGAAGAAATTGAACTGAGGAATTTGAGAAAGTCTTCAGTCAAAGTCTTCAAGCACGATATGAACAAACACTCAACACAAGAATGAGGAAATGAAAGGGTTGAGGAAATAGAACCATCGGTTGGTGAAGACAATGATTTGGTAAACCAGTTCCAACTCTTTGTCTCGGTTATACGTCTGTTGGAGCGGCCGAGTATTTAAACTCGAGGACACGCAGATCCGGACACCCAATCATCGAGCCGCAACTCAGACACCCAGTCCTCACCGTATTCTCCTTGAACTAAGAACACGCAGGCCTCGTCCAATCACTCGTGGTAAGTCTTGGTGACTTCCAAACCTTCACAGACTTGGTCACTCGGCGATCCACAATTCCTCTTGGATGCTCTAGACCTTGACGCCTAACCGTCTGGAAGAAGCACAGATCTTCAAAGGTAACAAGCGTCGGATCCACGCAGATCAATTTCTTTAGTGATGCTCAATCACTTTGGGTTTGTGGGGTTTGGTTTTGGGATTTTCCTCACTTGGTGATTTTCGCCAAAGTCCTCGGAGGATGGGTTGCTCTCAAATGACAAGTGTCAAGTTCTCTCGAGCAGCCAACCAACTAGTGGTTGTAGGGGCGGCTATTTATAGCCTAGGAGCAGCCCGACATGATAAGACATAAATGCCCTTCAATGATATGACCGTTAGGTGGATAAGATATTTTGGGACAGCTGGCGCGAACACAGCAACGGTCGGAAATTTGATTATCAAATTCCTCGGGGCTATCATGTTCCTCACTATGTAGGCAATTCGACTGGCGAATTCCTAACTCCTCGATCGAGCAAAGTCCTCATTGACTGTAAGAACTGCGTCTCATCCTCAAGAAATTGACTGAATTGTATGAGATTTCCAATGGCTTCACTCGAAGGGATTGGTAGGTGTAGGATTTTGAGTTGAGCATCACATGGAAATTTTGCTTAGTATTTCCTCGACCCCCTTTAACAGTACGGTGTTTCCTATGACTCAAGAAAGAGAAAATGAAACTACGAAAACAAAAGTCTTCAGGCTTCATGTTCCTCAAATGAATACCAAGTCTTCAAGGTCACACCAATTTCTTCACTTACAAAGTCTTCAGAAAGTCTTCAGAATATCAAAGTCTTCAGTCGAAGAACTTCATTTTTAGGGGTCGACTTTCTCTGTAAATATCAAACTCCTCATAGACTTATAGACATGTGTACACTCACAACCGCATCAGTCCCTTAACCTATAAGTCTTCAATACACCAAAATCACTAAGGGGCACTAGATGCACTTACAATCTCCCCCTTTTTGGCGATGATGACAACATAGGTTAAGTTTTCAACGGGGATAAAGATATGAAGTGTAAATACTGATATTGAGGAATTTGATTGCAAGATATAGAAGAACTCCCCCTGAAGATGTGCATAGTGAGGAATTTGCTTTTGAGGCAATGCACATTTGAAGAATTGAATCATGGAGATCTCCCCCTATATCTTGTAATTCATACACGCATTTGATATATAATATGAAGAATTTGAAATGCATGATGAAATATGGTGCCTGATGAAATTCAGCATGCGTGCAATAATATTAACGAGGAATAAGCATGCCGAAAACATCAAAAGTATCAGAGCATAGTGCAACAAAAGCACCATCCAAAAGTATCAGAGCACCATCGGGTTTAAGATTACAACTCGACCCAATAAGAGTTTCGGAAGAACAAGAGTTGCAACTTAAAAAAAACGCCCATAATATAGACCCGCTTGAAGACTAACTCAGATTTCTCCCCCTTTGTCATCAAATGACCAAAAGGATCGAAACTGAGGACTAACGCCCCTGAAGAATTTCAAGTCGATGGAGGAGCGCCAGCGTTGTCAGGGTTGTTTGTTGTAGCAGGGCCTGCCGCAGTGTCGTCCAAATCTTCGTATTCATCAGTGTCACGCGATGAAGAATAGGAGCTGGCCACCAGATCAGGAACCTTGACCCTCTTGAATTTCTTCGGAGGAGGTGCAGACCAGTCAAATTCTTCCTTGAGACCCATAGTCTTCAGTTCTTCAGCACTATAGACATGAGAGAGGAAAAGCCCAGGTGCGGTTGAGGGTTTCATGAAGGTAGTAGTGGTTTTTCTTCACTACATTATGTGTTGAGGTCATGTTCTGAAGAATTGCACCAAACTGACGCTTTACCCATTTGTGATTGCGATCAACCTTCTGATGAAGACTGAGGAGTAACTCACGATCAGTCATCACCCTGGGTGCTGTGGCTTGAGGATTTTGCTTGGCTGAGGTATTTGCGGCAGTGTCATGTGTAGTAGAGTCGTCATTGGTAGAGTAAGATGTAGCTAGGCGAAATTGACCATCCAATGGACGAACGCCTTCATCGATCACAGCAGCTGCCTTGCCTTTATCATCAGATGATGAAATTGGCCGTTTGAGGACTTTAATGGGAGGCAAATAGCTACCGTGGTTCAGAGTGTCAGCTTTGTAATTCAGTGAAGATCTTGCCCTTATGAATCTCATAATCCAAGGCGCATAGGGCTTCCGCTCGAATGGTGACATAGCAACATTAGCCAGAGTCCTCATGAAGAAATCATGGAAGTTGACGGGAACACCATGAATGATGTTGAAAAGCATATTCTTCATGATGCCAACGACATCTTCATCATTTGAGTCGTGGCCTTTGATAGGACTCATTGTCTTCCTCAGAATGCGATAGACAGTCCGAGGCACATAGAGCAATTCCTTGACGAGGAATTTGGTTCGTGGGGCCTGCCCAGGCTTCAAAGGCTTCATGAGCACTTGCATATAATGATTTTTCAGTTCAGGGTCATTGTAGATGCAACGTGCACTGTCATGGGGAGGATCGAGAGGAAGGACACGAAGCAATTCGGTTGCCGGTGCCTTGTAGTGAGTGTTTTCAGTCATCCAATCCAACACCCATGAATTGACATCTTCAGCGTCTCCAATGATATGCAGTATGGCGTAGATCTGAAGAATGAGTTCTTCATTCCAATCACAGATGTCATTGCAGAAATTGAGTAATCCTGCATCGTGAAGAACACTGAGGACTGGCTCGAAGCATGGCAAAGATTCCATATCCACGTGAGGAATATGTTCATGGTCGAAGATTTTGTCCTTGTCAAACAGCACTGAGGAATAGAAGTTGGCTTGACTAGCAGTCCAGAAACGCCTCTTCCTTATGCGAGCAGAGTCATATGGGTTGTAGTCAGTGAAGAACACATGCTCGGAAAAGAAGTTTTTGTTGGGGAACGTAGTAATTTCAAAAAAATTCCTACGCACACGCAAGATCATGGTGATGCATAGCAACGAGAGGGGAGAGTGTTGTCTACGCACTGTCGTAGACCGAAGCGAAGCGCTGACGCAACGTAGAGGAAGTAGTCGTCGTCCTCTCGGTCCAACCGATCCAAGCACCGCATTCGCACCTCCGAAGTTCTTGACACGCGACAGCTCGATGACGCACCCTCGATCTCCAATCCAAGAGAGGCTCCGAGGGGAGTTCCGTCAAGACGACGGCGTGGTGGCGATCTTGATGTTCTCTGTCGCGCAGGCTTCGCCTAAGCACCGCTACAATATGATCGAGGTGTAATATCGTGGAGGGGGCACCGCACACGGCTAAGGAACTATCAATGATCAACTTGTGTGTTCTAGGGTGCCCCTACCCCGTATATAAAGGAGGGAGGGAGGAGGTGGCCGGCCCTAGGGGGCGCGCCATGAGGAGGGGAAACCTACTCCAAGTAGGTTTCCTCTCTTTCCTTATCTTATTTGGAGGGAAGGAAAGAGTACTAGTATTAGGAAGTAGTACTAGTAGTAGTAATAGGAAGAGGGGAAGGAGAAAGGAAAGGGGGCCGCCCTCCCCAATCGGATTGGGCTTGGGGCGCGCCTCCCTTGCTCCTTCTCGCTTCCTCCTACATGGGCCCAATAAGGCCCATATACCTCCGGGGGTTCCAGTAACCTCCGGAGCTCCAAACTTCTCCTAACCTTTCCGGTGTCCAAATATATCCGTCCAATATATCAATCTTTATGTCTCGACCATTTCGAGACTCCTCGTCATGTCCATGATCATATCCGGACTCAACAACCTTCGTACATCAAAATACATAAACTCATAATATAACCATCATCGAAACCTTAAGCGTGCGGACCCTACGGTTCGAGAACAATGTAGACATGACCGAGACATGTCTCCGGTCAATAACCAATAGCGGGACCTGGATGCCCATATTGGTTCCTACATATTCTATGAAGATCTTTATCGGTAAAACCGCACAACAACATACGTTGTTCCCTTTGTCATCGGTATGTTACTTGCCCGAGATTCGATCGTCGGTATCCAATACCTAGTTCAATCTCGTTACCGGCAAGTCTCTTTACTCGTTCCGTAATACATCATCTCACAACTAACTCATTAGTTGAAATGCTTGCAAGGCTTAAGTGATGTGTATTACCAAGAGGGCCCAGAGATACCTCTCCGACATTCGGAGTGACAAATCCTAATCTCGAATACGCCAACTCAACAAGTACCTTCGAGACACCAGAGAGCACCTTTATAATCACCCGATTACGCCAGACGTTTGGTAGCACACAAAGTGTTCCTCCGATAAACGGAGTTGCATAATCTCATAGTCATAGGAACATGTATAAGTCATGAAGGAAGCAATAGCAACATACTAAACGATCGTGTGCTAAGCTAACGGAATGGGTCATGTCAATCAGATCATTCAACTAATGATGTGACCTTGTTAATCAAATAACAACTCCTTGTTCATGGTTAGGAAACTTAACCATCTTTGATTAACAAGCTAGTCAAGTAGAGGCATACTAGTGACACTCTGTTTGTCTATATATTCACACATGTATTATGTTTCCGGTTAATACAATTCTAGCATGAATAATTGAAAGTACAACTAATCCCCGGGTGGTTTTGGTAATTAATAACAACATATATATCATTGAACTAATAGTTTCTTGAGAATCATTTCAGAAAGTTCAGTGATATGGGTATGGCAATGACTGAAGAAGTGGACCCCTCAAAATGCTAAGGCAAACATTGGCAAAAGCTCAAGACTCCATTTTTGGTTTAGTGATCCAAGATCACATTGAGTCCATAGGAAAGCCAATACTATTAAAAGGGGATGAGGTTATGTTAATGATCTGGTTCCTCAAAGTGCTTAGTGATACATCTCCCAAACTATCAGCAATCTTTCATTCCAACATACATTCATAAGTAATCTCGGTCCCACCGATTTCCTAAACTCAGTCACACCGAGATGAACCACCTCAGCCACAAAGCCAAACCCTAGAAATTTTGGATTTTCCGATTCTGAACTCGGTCTCACCGAAACTAGTGTTGCCAAGCTTCTGTAACCTTCTGTCATCAAATCGGTGTCACCGAGATGATAAAGTCGGTCCCACCGAGATTGGCAAACCCTAGTCTTTGGAAGAATCGGACTCACCGAGATTGTATTTTCGGTCCCACGAAAATCCCAACGCTCACAAGATTTGAACTTTCGGTCTCACCGAGTTGTCAACTTCGTCCGACCGAGATTGGTCAAATGTGTGTAACGGTTGGATTTTGTGTGGAGGCTATAAATACCCTCCACCCCTCTTCATTCGTGGAGAGAGCCATCGAAAGAACTACCACTCCTACCTTACATTTCGAGAAGAAAACTACCTACCCTTGTGTTGAGATCAAGTTGCTCCACTCCCACCATATGAAACTTGATTTCTAGCCTTCCCAAGTTGCTTTCCACTCAATCCTTTCTTCCACCACAGCCAAATCAGTGAGGAGAGTTGAGTGTTGGGGAGATTATCATTTGAAGCACAAGAGCAAGGAGTTCATCATCATTAACACCATCTATTACCTTTTGGAGGGTGGTGCCTCCTAGATTGGTTAGGTGTCGCTTGGGAGCCTCCGTCAAGATGTGGAGTTGAACCAAGAAGTTTGTAAGGGCAAGGAGATCGCCTACTTCGTGAAGATCTACCCCGAGTAAGGCTAGTCCTCCGTGGGCGTATGCCATGATGGCATAGACAAGGTTGCTTCTTCGTGGACCCTTCGTGGGTGGAGCCCTCCGTGGACTCTCGTAGCCGTTACCCTCCGTGGGTTGAAGTCTCCATCAACGTGGATTGACGATAGCACCACCTATCGGAACCACGAGAAAAAATCTCCGTGTCTCCAAATTGCGTTTGCTCTTCTCCACCTCTCTTTTTCTACATGTGCAATTTACTTTCCGCTGCCAATACTCTAGAATTGCATGTGTAGGGTGATACTTGACTTGATCATCATCGTGAATCTGCCAAAAACTTGTCTTTATAAAAAGGCTGAATTTTTATATTGTCAAGTAGTCTAATCACCCCCCCTCTAGACATACTTTCGATCCTACAATAATAAACATTTATCATGATATGAGGAAATAAATAATAACTTTATTATTGCCTCTAGGGCATATTTCCTTCAGTTTTCAGCCTTGAACTTCTGTTTGCTTGAGAACGGATTCTTTGGCTTTGGCAGAGGGGGTGTCAGTGATTTGCAGTACCACCTCAGGAATCGCGAGCTCAGGTGCTTCAGGCTGAGGAATTTCTGGTTCCTCTTCTTGTGCAATCTGTGGATCAGCAGCAGCAGGTTCTTCAGCACTAGTGGCTGGAATTTCTTCATGTACAGATGAAGTGGGATGAGTTTCCTCAGAGCCCATTTGAACTGTTGTTGCCGGGGACAGAGGAATCTGTTGGATTGGAGTGAAGAGAGGAGTATTGGGATGCTGACTTTCCCAAAAGTCATCGTTCATCATAGGTGTGGTGCATCCAATATCCACATCTTCATCTTCAATTTCCTCAACACCAGCCTCTTCAGCTGTGAACTGAGGCATAGGTGAGGAAATGACTGTCGTTGAAGGGATTGCGTCCACTTCAATTTCTTCATCAAACTGCTCTGACAAAGCAGCAGAATGATTTTCTTCATCAGATCCGCTTGGGATCTTGTAGTCTTCTCCAAAAGGAACAATTTCCTTTGATGACATGGAGGAAATTGGAACAGCATCAATCGGATTTTCAATTGAGCTGGTCATTGGCTTCATTTTCTTCGCAGCCGAAGAATTTGACGCAGCTGATGCCTTCCTTTTCTTCACTGTAGCTCGCTCTGCAGCCTTGGTCTTCTTCACTTCATAGGCAGAAGGAAGAACTGGAGTTGGAGTAGGCGCGGGAGGAGCTGAGGAATCTGGTTGATTTTCTTCAGGCGCAACTGATGCAGTTGCCTTGGTCTCTTCAGTTTCTTGAGCGCACCACTAGTGGATGCCCGGCAATTTCTTCGGCGGCTGGAATGGAGTCATCAGCCTGGAACTTACATTTTCTTCAAGAAGTTGAAAGTCATCAGCGATGCTTGGCATGTTCTTCAAAGAAGTGAGCGAGTCTGCACTGAAGATTTTCTTGTTGCGATGAGGCAGCATCATTTGTCATTTTCTTCGTCATTGACGAATCTCACTTTGGCTCCTTGCCAATCAGCATTGTATGCATCAAGTCTTTGCCGAGGGCTTGATTTCAGATTGAGCCTGGCGAAGTTCCTCAGGTGTCATTCTGACAACATTTTTCTTCAGGAGCTTCTCCTTCCTGTATTGAGCTTTCTTGATCTCTCTTGCATTCTCAAATTTCCATTTTTCTTGACTGATGAAATGGGTCAGCATGTGACTTTGACCAGGAGTCAGAGGCAGATCAGGCATTGGAGTGTTTGGGTCCTTGTGCCAGAGATCAATGTAATCGAGGATTTTCTTCGGATCCAAAAGCAGTGGCACAGAGGTGCCTTTGGCACTAGCGGCCTTCACTTGTCTGTCTCTGATGATTTCTGCAAGTTCATCATCAGAAGCTTCAACATCAGAGGGCACTTGGAATTCAACCTGCTTCTTCCTTGGACTTGGCCGAGGACCGCGTCCAGCAGTTGCTTTAGTCTTCAACAGAGTGGGGCCTAATGAGGACATTGGTGCAGCTGAGGAACTTGCTAAGACACCAGAAGCAATTGAGAAACCCGTAGTCCTTTGACATGTAGCCAGATGCACAGGAGTTGAGGACTTTGGTGGTGCAGTAGCGGTCTGAGGAATTTGCCGTGAGGGCATAGCTAAGGAACTTGGCCATGAGGGCGCTGTTGGTGAAGCACTTGGCTTATGAGCAGGCTTCTTTGGCATTGATTTCCTCGGCTTGACTGAGGCCTCAGTAGCAGCAGCAGCAGAATCCTCATTGAATTTCCTCACTGCCTCCTTGGCTTGTCTTGCCAATTTAGCTTGGCGCCTAGCCCATTCTTCAGGAAAGTCCTCACCACGCTTGATGTTTGGTGGGATCACTACTTGGCAGTGCCAACGGAGCTCTTGGGCATGGAGGATTTAAAGCGAATTTCTTCATGTACTTTGGAGTAACATATATGTACTCCCTCCATTCTCTTGCCCATCTCCGTTCAATCCTCTGAATGCGCACCTTGCGCTTATTTTTGTTCTCTTTGCCAAATTTGGCTTCGTCAGGTGTGCAGTAGTCCTTGTATATGTCATCAGGGATCTCGAAAGCAGTCATGACCTCAGGCTTCTTTCCTCCTTTCTGCGGTCTCTTTCCTTCAGCCATATTCTTCAGATGAGGAATTTGAACAATTGAACACTTTGAAGAAGTATGCAGTTTTTCTTCGAGGAACACTGCAAATGAGTTAAGTTGATGAGAACCTAGTGATTCAGCAACGGACATGAGTACCTGTGAACAGAGTGTAGGTGCGAGGAATTTGGAGAGGTCATATGCGTTCTCAGAAGATTTTTCGAAAAGACAAGTTTTGAGGAATTTGACCTGTCGTGCCTTGAGGAATTTCACTAAGCGTTCTTGTCTTAGGTTCCAGAGTTGTACAGATCAAAGATCCACAGAATTGAAGAATCTTGAAGAAAATGAGTGCTTAGAGAAATGAATCAAGAGCATACAGTGTGTGAGGTGTTCATATGTGAAGATTTGAAGAATAAAACACCTTTGAAGATTTTCAGGAAAGCTTGAGAATCAAAGTGAGTAATAAAAGTAACTTTTAATTACCCGAACTGAAGAACACGACGAACTGAGATGAACAGAGGTGAAGTTCGTCAAGTTAGATCTCCCACGCCCTAACTTGGCCGAGGGAAACAGCTACGGCGGCGGCGGAGTGAAGATTTCCGCAACCGGCGCGAGTACGACGGCGACGAGGTCGAGGCAGCGAAGCTCTTCCTCACCGGCGACGATGGAGTAGCGGCGGCGCTAGGGTTTGAGGAGCTCGAGCGAGAGACAGCGACTGAGTGGAGGAAATGAAGTGAGGAAGGGGAGATGAGTATTTATAGCCACGGTAAAAACTGTTCGCCCGAAGATTTTGGGACGAACATGCCCCTGCCCTTTCTCCTTCACGCGACATGTGTCACCCACGTACTGTGCAGATGAGATCGTGTAAGATTGTGGGTGAATATAATAATGCATCGTGGGATGCGGAATGGTTTGAGCGGCAAAGACAAAAATCTGGATAAGATTTGTTTTAAAGTTTCGTTCTCAATTTCTTCAGCTGACAAGGACACAGTGAAGACTTTGAACGAGTTTCAAATAGAACGCACATGAAGAATTTGTGAATAGACTGGGTTGAGTATAACATAGAGGGGGAAGGGTCCGATCACATTCACTTAGCAGAAAAAGCAACTTGAAGAATTAGCCATAAGTGAATGCTGTAGAGGACATAAACTCATATATATATATATAGCCAATGAAGAAAAACGACAGAAACAGTGAAGATTTTGCAAAGTTGAAGAATTTGAAAAACTAAAGAATTTCAAAAATGAGGAAAAACTCAAATTGAAGATTTTCAACTTTTGTGGTGGCGTGACCCATCAGATAAGAATGATGATTTCAGACACGCGCACAATTGTCGAGGGTTACGAGAATCAAATTCTTCATTAATTTCTTCACACTTAGAGTGTTATTCTTCATTGATTGAAGAAAACGCTTTCTTCATGTGTTGCACGCCTAAGTCATCAATTTTGCATAAGTGTTAGAATGTGTGTCCTTTTCAAAGAACATTCAAGACTCTAAGATATTTAGCTCACACCGCAACTTGCTAAATCTCTTCTCATCCAAGGGCTTAGTGAAGATATCAGCTAGCTGTTCTTCATCTTCACGTGCTCGATGGAGATGTCGCCTTCAACACATGATCACGAAGAAAATGATGACGAATCTGAATGTGCTTTGTCTTCGAGTGCTGAATCGGTTGTGAGCAATCTGATGGCACTCTCATTGTCACAGAGGAGAGGCACATTCTTCACGCTGACGCCATAGTCCTTGAGGGTTTGCTTCATCCAAAGCAGCTTGAGCACAGAAGAGCCAGCAGCAATGTATTCAACTTCAGTAGTAGACAAGGTGATACGCAGATTCTGCTTTCTTCGAGGACCAACAGCACCAAAGATCGTCCGAGGAAATGACAAGTGCGGATGTTGACTTGCGGTCCACACGATCACCAAAGATAGTCGAGTCGAATATCCAATGAGATCAAAAGCGAGCCCTTGGGGTACCATAATCCTAGTGTTGGTGTGTGAGCTAGATATCGAAGAATATGCTTCACACCTTATGGTGTGATTCCTTCTGCAGCTTGAAATCGGGCACACATGCAAACACTAAGCATTATATCTGGCCTAGATGCACATAAGTACAATAAAGAACCAATCATGGAGCGGTATACCTTGTGATCAAGTCAATACCATTTTCATCGAGGCATAGATGGCCATTTGTGGGCATAGGAATTTTGACGCCTTTGCAATCTTGCATGCCGAATTTCCTCAAGACATCTTTGAGGTATTTCTCTGAGATATGAATATGCCATTCTTGCTGGCGACAAATTTGAAGACCTAAGAAGAATTTCAACTCTCCCATCATAGACATTTGATATTCTTCACTCATCATATAGGCAAATTCATCACTATAACGTTGGTCAAGACAGCCAAAGATAATATCATCAACATATATTTGGCACACAAACAGTTCACCATCATAAGATTTAGTAAAGAGAGTAGGGTCGAGTGAACGGGTGTGAAGCCATTCTTCACGAAGAATTCCTTCAATGTATCATACCACGCCCGAGGGCTTGCTTGAGGCCATACAGGCCTTATTGAGTCTGAAGACTTTGTCGATTCTTTGGATCTTCAAAACCAGGGGTTGAGCAACATATACTTCTTCCTCAAACTTACCATTGAGGAATGCACTTTTCACATCCATTTGATATAAGATGATATCATGATGATTAGCATAAGCAAGTAATATCGAATAGCCTCAAGTCTAGCAACAGTGCAAAAGTTTCATCAAATCAATTCCTTCAACCTGTGTAGCCTTGAGCTACTAGTCGGGCCTTATTCCTCACCACAAGGCCATTTTCATCTTGTTTGTTGTGGTAGATCCACTTTGTGCCAATGATATTATGCTTGCGAGGATCTGGGCGATTGACTAGTTCCTGACATTGTTAAGCTCGAACGATGTAATTCTTCTTGCATAGCCTGAATCCACTCGCTCTCGAAATGCTTCATCTACCTTAGTGGGCTCTATGATAGAGACAAAAGCATAGTGCCCACAAAAGTTAGATAAATGTGAAGCTTTTGAGCGTGTGAGAGGACCTGGTGCGCTAAGGTCATCGATGATCTTCTCCACTTGCACTTCTTTTGCAACACGAGGATGAGTTGGTTGTCGCTGAGGAATTTGATCAACATTTTCTTCAGCACCATTTTCCTCATCATGTTCTTCAGGTGCATCAGCTCGACGCTCTTCATGAGAGGGATGAATTCTTCAGCAGATTCTTCAGTAGGAATGACATCCTCAGTTGCCTTGAACTTGATGGAAACTTCAGGTGCTGGTTCATCTAACACAGAAGGTAGGTGCTCTCTTTGCGAGCCATTAGTTTCATCGAACCGCACATCTACAGTGTCAACAATCTTGTGAAGAACAATGTTGAAGACTCTATAGGTGTGCGAGTCCTTTCCGTAACCAAGCATAAAACCTTCATGTGCTTTGCAAATTTAGAGTTGTGGTGAGCATCTCTAATCCAACATTTAGCATCAAGACTTTGAAATAACTCACATTGGGTTTCTTGTCGTTGAGGAGTTCATAGGCCGCCTTCTTGAAGAATTTGTGAAGATATACTCTGCTGATGATATGGCACGCAGATCAATTGCATCAATCCAAAAACGCCGAGGCGTTTTGTATTCATCAAGCATAGTGCAAGCCATCTCAACCAGAGTTCGTTCTTGCGCTCCACGACGCCATTTTGCCGAGGAGTATAGGGAGCAGATAACTCATGAGTAATACCAAGTTCATCAAGATAGGCATCAAGACCGAATTCTTGAACTCGGCCCATTGTCACTTCGATGTGCTTGATCTTCACACCAAAGTTGGTTGAAGCCCTCGAGGAAAATCGTTTGAAGACTTCCTGCACTTCATGTTTGTAAGTAACAATGTGTACCCATGTATATCGGGAGTAATCATCAACAATGACAAAACCATATAGAGATGCATCATTAGTGACTGCTGAGTAATGATTAGGTCCGAAGAGGTCCATGTGAAGCAATCTGAATGGACATGTAGTGGTCATGATAGTCTTCGCTGGATGCTTGGCCTTGGTCATTTTTCCAGCTTCACAGGCTCCGCATAAGTGATCCTTGAGGAATTTGACATTCTCAATGCCAATGACATGCTTCTTCTTCGCAAGCGTGTGCAAATTCCTCATGCCTGTGTGACTAAGTCTTCGATGCCATAGCCAGCCTTCTGAAGCTTTTGCAAGTAGACACACGGTTGGTTGTGGTCCTGTAGAGAAATCTACAATATACAAATCTCCTCTCCTAAAGCCTTCGAAGACTTTGGAATTGTCAGCTTCCATAATCACAACACAGCGATACTTGCCAAAGACAACCACCATATCAAGATCACAAAGCATTGAGACTGACATGAGATTATATCCTAAGGACTCAACAAGCATGACTTTGTCCATGTGTTTATCCTTAGAGATTGCAACCTTACCAAGACCCAATACCTGACTTTTGCCTTTGTCAGCAAAGATGATATGCTTCAGAGGTGACGGTGATAAGGGAGCATCAATCAATAGATTCTTGTCACCAGTCATGTGATTCGTACATCCACTATCGAGTACCCATTCAGTAGTTTTGGGTTGATCATCCTGCAGATGAATTAGTGTAGCTTACAATCTCATATGATTCATTAGTGAAGAATATGATATCAAGTTCATGAGATGAATTTCATCAAGCAGTAAGCAGATATAGCAGTATGAGGACGTGTGAAATGAAGGTTCATTTCATCATGATTCGCTGCGGCCCTTTCGTGCAATTTCGTCAGCCCCAAAGAAATTCTTCAGATGTTAAAGCACGTCTGGAGACCTGACCCTGCATAAGAGATTAGTTCTTTTTCTTCACCACCCACATCTGAAGGGGTGGCAAAGAGTTCATCATTCTGCGAGCACCATGTGAGAATGGTGGCAAAGATGCCAAACCATTTCGTTTCACATAAGAGGGGTTAGGGTAAGCATATGAATAAGCAGAGAAATTCTTCGAGGACTTATGAACATAATGGTTTGAAGAATAATGCACATATTCATAGCCCTTAGCTCTACCCTGCGAGACAGAGTTGTTAGCACGATGATAATCATATGAGGACTTTGATCCTTTTGAGGAATTTGATCCATGTGAAGAAGTTGGTCCATATGAAGAATTTGATCTGGGGTTCCTGTTCTTCACAGGTGGTGTCATGAGGACATTCACCTGAAGACTTTCAACATAACTTTTGGGAACCCAGATTTTCTTCATAGGGGAACCGTTCCTGCAGTTAGTGCCAACATATCTAGCAAATACTTCACCATTCGGTTTTTGAACAGTTTATAGTTGAGTCAAATGACTCATCGGAAGAATGAGGAGATTCACATGTAAAGCCAGATAAGTTAGATGGATCAATCGAGGTCCCTTTGCAAAGAACCCATGAGGTTTTGGGGTACCGCTCAAAGCTTCCAATATGTTCCATCAAGATTGAGTTTCCTCTCAAAGGCAATACCCTCTTTTCTAGGGTTTCGTTGAGGATATGCATTTTAAGCACATCACATAGTCTCGATGCCCTTTGAGGCTTTTGTACATGCTGTCATGTACAATTCCTTCAACCCTGCATTGTCAAGGATACTAGCAATGTCCTCGATGAGGAATTAATGATAGCAGAGGCAGATGAAGAATTTGTAACAGTTGAAGCATTTGAACATTCAGTGAAGAATTAGCGATTCACGTTCAATGCACTTTAAGCATGGAGGAACAAATTCTTCCTGAGCGCTGATTTGTTGAGCTAGTAATGACTCGCGCTCCTTCTGAAGATCTTCATAACACACTCTTAGCTTTTCAAGATCTTCCTTTCTTTGAAGAGATTCAGAGGAAAGCTTCTCGTGATCTTGCTTTTCTTGAAGAAATTCATAAGAAAGTTTCTCATGATCAGATAAGAGAGTGTTATGATGACTTTGAAGGTTATCAAACCTAGACTGAAGTCTCTGAAGATTTTCAATCAGGGCTTTAGTGCGATCCATTTCTTTACCCAACATATCATCACTTTTGTCTAGCATGTTTTGAACTTTTTCAAAAGCTCGTTGTTGTTTTACAGCAATCTTAGCAAGTTTAGAGTAGCTGGGCTTGAGATCCTCATCAGATTCATTTTCACTAGATTCAGAGGAGTTGTATTTGAGTACCTTAGCACCTTTCGCCATGAAGCAATAGGTGGGAGCGTAGCCATCATTATCTTCATCAGGCTTGTCGGTGGGGTCAGTTCCTTTAGTGTTGCAGATGGACTTGATGACGAAAGCAGTAGCGACGACCAGACTCGCCACACCAGATTCAGATTCTTCAGACGCCTCCTCTTCCTCATTTTCCTCAGATTCAGCTTCAGAGTCCATTTCCTTGCCAATGAATGCCCGAGCCTTCTTGGAGCTGCTCTTCTTGTGAGATGAAGACTTCGAGGATTTTGATGACAAAGATTTGACGATTTCTTATTCTTCTTTGCATCTTCAGAACTGTAATCCTTGTATTTCTTCTTCTTCATTTCCTTTTCCCACCGAGGACAATCTTGAATATAGTGACCAGGTTTCTTGCATTTGTGGCACAGCCTTCTCTTATAGTCACTGGATGAGGAATCATTGCTTCTTGAGGATTTTCCAAAGCGACCACGTCTTGAGAACTTCTGGAATTTCTTCATGAGCAGTGCTAGCTCCTGGCTCAATTCTACAAGATCACCAAGGCTACTACCAGAATCCTCACATTCAGAGTCAGACACAGCCTTGGCCTTCAGGGCACGTGGTTTGCCATAGTTTGAACCATAGAGATCTCTCTTTTCAGCAAGCTGGAACTCATGAGTATTTAGCCTTTCGAGGATATCGGCGGGATCAAGAGACTTGTAATCAACACGTTCTTGTATCATCAGTCCCAGAGTATCAAATGAGGAATCAGCGATCTCAACAGCTTTCTTCACGACCTCATGATCGGTGATGTCGTGGCACCGAGGGCTTGAAGCTCATTTGAGATGTCGATGAGGCGATCAAAGGTTTGTTGGACATTTTCATTGTCGAGTCTTTTGAAGCGGTTGAAGAGATTCCGAAGAACGTCAACTCGAGAGTCACGCTGAGTTGAGACTCCTTCATTCACTTTGGACAGCCTATCCCAGATAAGCTTAGTAGTTTCCAAAGCACTCACTCTTCCATACTGTCCTTTGCTCAGATGGCCACATATGATATTCTTCGCTTGAGAATTGAGTTGCTTGAATCTCTTCACATCGGTCGCTCAAAGAGGGTGAGACAGAGGAACACCATTTTCCACAACATACCGTAGATCGTTATCAATTGCCTCAAGATGCATTCGCATCTTGTTCTTCCAAAGAGGGGTAGTCCGTCCCATCAAAGGTAGGACACCCACCCGAGACCTTGATCATACTGCGGTCGACATAACTAAAACTCCAAAGGCGGTTAAACTAAAATCACACGTAACAAGGAGTACCTTGCTCGATACCAATTGAAAGTGCGTTATATCGACTAGAGGGGGTGAATAGGCGATTTTATGAATTCTTCATCGAGGAATTTGTTGGTGAGGAAATTCCTTAGCTAAGAACTACTTGCAATGAATAAGTACTCGTAGTAAGCATAACAGAATACAAGCATGGTCATCATGATGTAATGAAGACAAGCACAGAGTACAGAAAGCGTAATCACAGGATAACACAAGATGAAGACAAACAGACTGAAGAAATTGAACTGAGGAATTTGAGAAAGTCTTCAGTCAAAGTCTTCAAGCATAGATATGAACAAACACTCAACACAGTAATGAGGAAATGAAAGGGTTGAGGAAATAGAACCAGTCAGTTGGTGAAGACAACGATTTGGTAAACCAGTTCCAACTGCTGTCTCAGTTGTATGTCTGGTTGGAGCGGCTGAGTATTTAAACTCGAGGACACGCAGTCCCGGACACCCAATCATCGAGCCGCAACTCAGACACCCAGCCTCACCGTATTCTCCTTGAACTAAGACCACGCAGCCTCGTCCAATCACTCGTGGTAAGTCTTCAGTGACTTCCAAACCTTCACAGACTTGGTCACTTGGCGATCCACAATTCCTCTTGGATGCTCTAGACCTTGACGCCTAACCGTCTGGAAGAAGCACAGTCTTCAAAGGTAATAAGCGCCGGATCCACGCAGGATCAATTTCTTTAGTGACGCCAATCACTTTGGGTTTGTGGGGTTTGGTTTTGGGATTTTCCTCACTTGATGATTTTCGCCAAAGTCCTCGGAGGATGGGTTGCTGTCAAATGACAAGTGTCAAGTTATCTCGAGCAGCCAACCAACTAGTGGTTGTAGGGGCGGCTATTTATAGCCTAGGGAGCAGCCCGACATGATAAGACATAAATGCCCTTCAATGATATGACCGTTAGGTGGATAAGATATTTTGGGACAGCTAGCGCAAGAAGACAAGAACGGTCGGAAATTTGATTCTCAAATTCCTCGGGGCTATCATGTTCCTCACTATGTAGGCAATTCAGACCGGCGAATTCCTAACTCCTCGCCGAAAAAGTCCTCGGTGACTGTAAGAACTGCGTCTCATCATCAAGAAATTGACTGAATCTGTATGAGATTTCCAATGGCTTCACTCAAGGGATTGGTAGGTGTAGGATTTTGAGTTGAGCATCACATGGAAATTTTTCCTTAGTATTTCTCGACCCCTTTAACAAAGACGGTGTTTCCTATGACTCAAGAAAGAGAAAATGAAACTATGAAAACAAAAGTCTTCAGGCTTCATGTTCCTCAAATGAATACCAAGTCTTCAAGGTCACACCAATTTCTTCACTTACAAAGTCTTCAGAAAGTCTTCAGAATATCAAAGTCTTCAGTCGAAGAACTTCATTTTTAGGGGTCGACTTTCTCTGCAAATATCAAACTCCTCATAGACTTATAGACCTGTGTACACTCACAACCGCATCAGTCCCTTAACCTATAAGTCTTCAATACACCAAAATCACTAAGGGGCACTAGATGCACTTACATCCACAGCCGAAATAAAGCGAAATCATTGTGGCTTGCATTGCACTGCACAATTTTATTAGATAAAGTCAACTGCCCGATATAGAATTCGACAAGTGTGGTGAAGATGAAAATTATGTACCATTGTCTATGCCAACGACCACAACAAATGACTCAACAAATGAGACGGACAATGCTGCTATGAATCAATTCAGAGCTTGGGTCGCTGATGGGTTGTGGTCCTTGAAACAACAATGATATGAACAAGTGTTGTTCGCTTATGTAATTTCTTTTATCTCTGTTGTTATGTACTCTCTCTTATTTTGGTTCTTATCAACAAGTGTTAATCGTTTGTATGAACAAGTGTTATGAACAAGTGTTATTTCGGTTGTCACTATTCTGTAATTCGTTTGTATGAAAAATGATTATGTGAACAAGTGTTTTATCAACTTATAAGTCACTGTAAACAAACAGGCAGGGACTCGGGACTTATAAGTCGATGTAAACAAACAGGCAGGGACTTATGACTTATAAGTTGGGACTTAAAAAAGTCCTAGGACTTATGAAACAAACAGGGCCTCAATCCGTGCTTTATTATTATTAGGGAGAGATTTGTTTGTGTGGACCATAGAAAAAATGGTAGTACTAATATGAGAAATGAAATTAAAAATACATGTGATTTGTTGTGTTTGATTATTATATAGCTGTAAAATAATTATTAAATATTAATAGCAAAAACTCATGCTTGTTTGTATGTTGTGGTGGGCTTTTTCTATGTATTGTTGCATGTTGAAGTGGGCCTAGTAGTGATAGGTTTGTATGTTCGAGAAAAATAAGTTAGTGTAAACTAGCTATTTAGGTAAGAAGATTGTCTTCGCTTTGGTTATGTTTTGTATGACTCTGCAAAACTTAGTGGTTTCTTTAATGGGGATCAAAGGGGGCGTCCGTTGTAAAAAAAGAACTGGAAACATGATATTACAACAATCCTAAAATTTAGTATTACCACCTTTGATAACTTACAAAAAAATGTATTTGTATGTTTCAAAATTGTAGAAAATACCACATGCACTTATCTTGAGTTCGAACTTACCCATGTATATAATCATAGTATGACTATTTGCAACCTACATGAAAAGGAGCACTCTCATTTTCACCTAAGTTACAAAAATGGGTTATATTATTTTCTTAAAATTTACATGTGTAAGTTTCTAACAAAAACAAATGTGAATGATGTTTTTTAGGAGGACAATTTTAACCTACAAATATGTCATTAGGGAGCGGGTTTTGGTGTACCCATGTTCCAAAACACGCTCTAGCAGGCACAACCACTAATTCATTGCAATGCTCACAAGCAACTGACTGCGTAATCAGTGAATTAATTAGAAAATCAATCTACACGAACAAAATCAAACATAATTTAAAAATAAAGATTAATGTGATAATTCATAGCTGAGCCCGAGCTTATGTACTCTCGGTTGAATAGTAAGTTCAAAAAATAGCAAAAAAATTCAAAAACTAACCTGAAATCTTTTGACGCCAATTTGCTCGAATTTCCTAGCTGGTTGCAAAGTTTCATGCCGAGATGGCTTCGTGAGGAGTTTCGTCCAAACAAATAGAGCTTCAAAATGTTCGAACTTGCTTGAGTTTTCCAAGCTTCAGTTTTGCGTTTTTTTATACTGAGCTCCTCCGATGCCATCTCACCATGAAATTTTACAAGCACCCAAAAAACTCGAGCATATTTGGTGTCGAAAAGTTTTAGTCTTTTGTAAAGACATATTTGCTATATCGGTTGAATTTACTGTTCATGTGCGGGAGTAGAAGCGCATTCATTCTGAACCGCTCCCCTCAGATTAATGCACCAAAAATAACAAAATGTGAATATGAAAAATTGCTAATCATGTATTTAATGAAATAAACATGTATAAGAAAGTGTTCCTGTCGGATACAAAAAAAATGTACAAGATGTATGGATAAAAGTAGACATCTGACAATATGTTTTGAAAAATGTTAAATATATTAGCAAAAAGTTATATGCGTATAAAACATATTTATATTTATATAAAAATGTACAATGTGTATGAAAACGATGGACGTCAAAACATGTATTTTATAAAAAATGTTAATCATCTATTGAAAATATTGAACATTATAAAAAAGTGTTTTGATGTATATAATTTTTTTTACAATATGTATGTAAAAGATAGACATCAAAACTGCTTGATTTTTCTGAGCTCCGATTTCATGTTTTTTTTGTACCGAGCTCCTCCAATGCCATCTCATGGGAGCACCTGAAAATGTCGAGCATATCTGGTGGGGATGAAGAAAACAGTAATCACCGTAGACGACGGAGGAGTGTCAAAAGAAGTTGTCTCTGGTTTGAACCTCTCTTCCTCCCAATCAAATAGTGCTTCAAGCATCTCCAAAGGCACTGGTTCATAAATATTGTCATGATTTATCACGGAGACGGAATCTGAAGGCTGTCCAAAAGGTCTCTAAAATAGGTAGTTGCAATTTCCAGGATCTGTTAGAGGTCTGTTGGTAGGATCTGTTGTTTCTTTAGGATGCTCCATGTTGTTCTTCAGAGCATACCCTGACGCTGCCGTTGTTCCTCCTCGGAGAGCCCGACCGGTTGCTTGCTCTCCAACATCCGCGCCAATGTGTATGCACAACCGGAGCAAAGCCGACAACCCACTGCTGCCCCAGCACTTCGCCGCCCATTGGCGGCTCTTGGTCTACACCTCCCTACCGGCGGGGCTTCTCATCCACGTCGTCAATGTCAGGCTCGTCGCCAAAGAAGGAGCAACGACGACCATGCTTTGCAGGCTCCTGCTGCTCGCCGGCAGCCTACCTAAGAGGCTTGTCTCGCCGCCTATCCTCTGTCGTCGCTGTCGCCCAAATCCCTAAGTCGCACGCGGATGGGTGACCTTCTCTAGTATATTTAGTGACAGAGATGGTCTTAGAAGAAGACACGGTGGAGAGAAATGAGGAGGCCGCGGTGCCGCGGATCAGTGAGGTGGCAGAAGCCAGGCCCTTGGATGGCTGATGGGCATCCCTAGAATGTTTCATAACAACGATGATGATGGCCCATTTCCAGGAAAAGGAATTGGATTGACTTTTACAATCTCAAGAATCTCAAGATTGTTGTACCAAGTTCAAGTTCCATTTTCTCGTAATGTTTTTGAGCAAACTTTCCATGTCAGTCAAGATATTCTGGTTTCTCTGAGGATGTCGAAAAAGACAAGCTTAGTTGGTTTAGAGTTTGTTATTATGTTTCTAATGCTCAAGCCTTCTTTGAGGTAATGGGCAAGTGCAGTCTCTAATATTTCACAAGCAAGTATACACTAGCTAGATCCTCAAATGGGTCTGGTAACATATCCATCCATCCATAGGCATGGATCCTCAAAGTACAAGCTATCAACAAGTCCTTCAGATCACCAACTAGAAACATTTGGTTTGCTTGCATCTTTCAAAGACATAGCGATATGGCATGACGTTTAGATTTATCCACATGTCCATAAAAAGATATAAATAACAAAGAACAATGAACGGAACAAAAGACAAGCGTGATAGTGCTCTTCAAGGAGGCGATCACCAAGGGGAAACATTACAACACACTACTTCTGTTGTTTCCAATAAGTATTGACGATTGCAGCAAAGAGGATCCACTCTTCACTCGTGGGGGTGACCAGTTAAACTGGGACTTTCATGGACAACCCAGACAGATCATCACAATCATCAGGGAGCCCCGAGCCACACGAGTTCGCCTTCTGGTGCACACCATACGTCGGCGTCCTGGTCCTGGGCGTCAAGCAGAAACATGGATACTTGCATTTTGTGGAAACTACCCTGGCAAAACATCAAATAACCACAACTCAGTTGGTTAACAACAAGAACAGAGGATTGCACGCAAATTAAAAAAAGAACAAGTGCGATATGTGAACAATCCTAATTAGGAACCAATCATACAAGGACCAAATTGACATGGATTAGATGATGCTTGCAGAAAGGATGTTGAAAGATGCCAAAGTTATTTCACACAAGAATATATACATTGATTCAATAGATTGGTACAACCTTCTGCTGCTTGCTTGATCGTGTATTCATATTATACATGTGCAGTTTTAACATCACAACACACATGGCTAGCTGGTTGGTTCATTATTCCATCATACAACATTAGTTAATTTGGCGAGTGAGTGGTCCGAAGGCATCCATTGTCAAGTAGATGGTTTCAATGGTGTAGGGAAATCAGCAAGTGAGCGGAAGGAGAGGGGGATGAGTTGCTACCTGTAGGGAGCCATTGCCGGCGATGGTGTGGTCTATGGCTCCAAGTTGTTGGCATCCTCAAGTCCACGTCTTGGTCAGTAGTGCACCACCAGCCAGGCTCGCAGCCGTCCACCCAGGATAAAAAATCACACCGTATAGAGCGAGCCGCGCCATTTTAGCTTGACAACCAACTCCAGGTGAACCTTGAGCGTGTCAATTTCCCTCGGAGGCCTCTAACAACCATGACTTCCAGGCTATTATTTTCTTTAGATTTACATTTAGATAGATATACTCTCCCTCCTGTAATAAGAATATCCAAAGAAACCAAGTCGGGTTATGCTATAACTGCTTACAATGCCAAACTAAGTTACATTGCTGACCAGAGCACTCGAGATGTATCGGTACTGACCAGGGAACAACACAACATATACATACCGATTAAACCGTCGCTTGCTTGATTTGACTGAATGAGTAAAGTAGTTGTCTTAGGCTTGTCACGCAGATCAAAGACTGCACTAGTGGTTTTTTTGTAAGTGAGCTGTCCACTCACATGCTTTAGACCAAGCACACATTTGGCTCCAATCAGGGTGCCACGATCTCGAGAGACGACGCATAGCCAAAGTACGATATTTCAGCAACAAAAGCAACTGGATACCCATCGGGCAAAAAAAGCAGCTGGATATCAGCAAGGTGTGCAACTGATGTATCAATCAATGGATGATTTCACACTGTTGATGCAGTGGGGAAATGGTCACACGCTGCCTGAAACATTATTCCTATGTCCCATGCAGATTCTCATGACGGCAAAGGCTTGAAGATCGCAACTTCTTTCTTCAGGGTGCACATCAACAAAGAGAGTTGACAAGGTCTCGGGAAAGGGAGGGAGTGTTGGAAATATACCCTAGAGGCAATAATATTGTATTATTATACTTTCGTTATTCACAATTAAGAGTTTATATTCCATGCTATAACTGCTATGATCCTTGAATATGCGATTCAGTGGGAAACTCATATGCACATCTAGAATGATAAACGGTAAAAATAGGTTCCCGTTCTCGCCACTAAGACTGACTCAAGTGTTGTTGGTGATCACGTTTTCCGGATCTTAGGATATCGTTAAGTGTAACGATAGTCCTAAAAACAAAATTGAGGGTATGATGTTAGAAGAATGATCATATTGAATCGACTCAATACTTGTCTGCTATACTTTATGATCATATAGTCTAAAATCATCTGTTATAACACGGAGTGTTAGCATGTGTTTTAGTTTCTCATACCATGAGAGTGTCTCAGTCACTTCCTACAGGGCGGTGGGCTTTGGGGTTTCTCAAACGTCATCTGTAACAAGATGATCATAACGACAACTTTCAGGCACAACGGAAAGTTTGACAAGTGACCATACAACTCGAGAGTGAGATTTTCTCTTCGGCGATGAAGAGATATTCTTAGGGACCTCTTGGTGTGATGGCATCCATCATCGTCTGGCCAGACACAGGTGAGTATGTCACGGGGATGCTGGTACACATCAACGAGAAAGAAGAACAAAACCGGTAACAGGAGCATCGGTATAGTGAGCATGGTGATGACTCTGGAGGACACCGATGCACACCAGGTTTTGTAAAGTTTCGTGAAGCAAAGGGAACATCACATGATCACCAAAGGTTCACTCGAATATCATTCGTGTAATCATAGGGACCGATATGGATGTCCACGATTCCGCTATCGGTCATTGAACGAAGGGGTTTCGTTCATGTCTATGGTTTACCGAACCTATGGGGTCACAAGCTTAAGGTAATCATGATCTACTAAGTGTTAGTAGGACGGGAGTTATGATAATACATTTGTGTAATTGTTTCATTAATATCCAGGATAGTTCCGAGAGGTCCCGGAAGCGTTTCGGGGTCACCGGAAGGGTTTCGGTGAATATCGAGTATACCAGGTATTGCCGATTAATATATATAGGTGGAAAATATTTTCGGGGATATTAAATTATATATAATGCTCTGAAAATGTTTAGACCAAATATATATTTAATTTAATATCAACGGGCCTAATAAGGCCAAGTGGTGGAAGACCACTTGGGCCATAAAGGCCCAATAGGGGTGGCACCCCCTTCTCCCCATGGAAAGGGGAGAGGGAGGCCGAATTGGAGGGGGATTCCCTCCCATTGGACGGCCACAATGGGGAGACTTTCCCCCCTTGTGTGGCGCCCCCTCCTCCCCTCCCAACCTATATATACTAGAGGATTTCCACCATTTTGTAACACAAGTTTTTGGGTGCCTCTTCTAGTTGATTTAGTTCTAGTTCTAGTTGGTCCTAGGCTAATTAGAGCTAGCCCTAACCACCTCTAATCATCATAATTAGAAGCCCAGTGTGGTTCTAATCTTCTCCCTCTAATTCTCCGGCGACAATTAGCTCTGGATGGCGAAGCGCTGCCGGATCGTGAAGACCGTATGCTTGCAACCAAGTAGAGAGGTCGTGCTTTCAGTCTTCCTTCGAGGGATCGTTCATGGGCGGTTCACGGGATCGTCATCAATGTTTAGGAACTTCAAGTATGATCTACACCGACTTGTCTACTTCCACTGCACTCCCGGAGTCGATAACGATTGTTCATCACAACCTGTTATGCATCTTCATATTGTTCCTGGATGATCGTAGGGCGATTTTTTTCTACTACGTTTCCCAACAATGGCATCAGAGTGGTTCTATGAGTAGATGCAGGTTGCGATCTACATCACATGTGGATGTGGGGGTGATGTTCTTGTTATGCTTCCCTCGAATGTTGCTTCGGTTCAGTTCATTGACGGCATGGTGTCGCTTTTCACAAGTTTCTGACAATCGATCGACTCTGCCTATCGATGATATGCTAACAGTTCCTTGGGCTTCACCATGGTCAAGAATAGTGAACCGCGCGTACACGGGCGATGAAGATTGATGATCTTCTAGGGGGTCACGCGTATTAGACGAAGTTTAGTGTGGGGGGCGAGATTTTTAATTAAGTCTCTTCTTTCACACACCCGGAAAGTTAATCTAGCGATAAGGATTATCACTTTATGGTGTGCACGTAGGTAGCTAGGTTTATCCGAAAACCCTAGAAGCCACTTAATTGAAATTTACCAAACCGATTAGAGGATGTCTAACTTGGTTTTGCAAGGTTTGCATATGATGTGGTATAGCCTTCGCCATGATAATGTGTTTATGTATGAGATGGTTATATGTTGTAATTTTAAGTGGCATGCGCGTCATGACATGATGGCTGGAGCCACGAGATTACCACCTTAATGTAAATATCGTAGAGATAGGTTATAGGTGATGGCGGCAAGTTGTAAACGGAGGACCCCAACGACGAGAGGGTGTACCAAGGCGGGGGCAACGAGCTATAATTTTGTGCCACGGTGGAATTTCAGATTTTGGTGCCATGGTAACATTTTCTGAAACGGTCGCCACGACAACATTTTCTGAGATTGCCACCACGACAATGTCTTTGAAACAGTTGCCATGGCAATGAAATATTGGTTGTCACATCGCTTCAAATGGAGACTGCAGACGATCACGAAGAACTAACGCCTAGGGCTATACCATATCATGCTATTATGAATTGCATGAGATATTTATCCCTTTGTTCTTTGCACCCTTTTATTGCGTAGTAGTCAATTATTAGGGTGATCTCCCATAGTAGATATCAAGTTAAAAGGTGCTCTTCCTAGTGTTGCAACCGTCTATAACACGTAGCATTCCAGAGTGGGTCATATCCACATGAGCACAAACGGGACGTGAGGTGTAAGACGGGGATGGTCAGACCATGCTTGCAGATAACACTCGGTTTTCTTGAAGTTTTAGAAGAATCGTTCTAAGCTCGGAGCACAAAGCATCAAAAGATGAACAAGAGTCATATGGAGATATGATCGGCAAAAGTTTGTCCACCGGTCAAAATTCTCGTCATCAGTGATGTCCACATCAATTGCTGAGAACTAAGCTTGGATCTTGAGTCACTCACTATCAATTATGAGGGATATTGATTTGAGTGGGAGCACAATTATGTTCTAATTAAGTTTAATAAATAGTGCAAATTAATTATGAATAATGCCTATGTGTAGTTTGCATTATAGTTGTAGAATTATGGCTCACAGTTCCACCTTTGTTGTTGAAATTAATTGACAATTATTTATCTGGTTGAAACTTTATGTTTGGGTTCCTCTAAATGTGTCAAGAAGGATTTTTCCTACTGCATGTTCACAATACTATCTTGCTGTTGCTATGGATGACGAGACTCACGTCCTTCGATCCAAAAGCTAGAATTGCATTACAGTCTGCTTGCTTCCAAGAAACCCGAACTTCAAAATGTTTGAGATAGTTATGTGATGTTCTTGGAACTGAAAATTGTTTTCAGGAACAAACAAAGGCTAAAAGATATGCGATATCTAAAGAAGTTTTTTTTTTCAAATTCTAGTGAAGTGTTCAACTATGTTTAAGACTAAAATGCGTAAGATCCGGAAGAAAGCCAGTCATGTGTTGACGGGGAAAACTTGTAGATAAAGAACAAAACCAAAGGATGTAATGAGACTTACACGCCTAGGGAAGTTCGAGGCTGACGCCACTCTTAAAGTTATTGTTTCTTCTGAGAGTAAGAGAAATATTGAAGTAAAACTATAAGAAGTAAAAGGCGGAAAAAAGAAGAAGACCGGAATGTCCAGCTCAGGTATGAATGTCATACAAGTTATGAGATGCAGAGGTGGTTGGTCAAGTACAGTGTAGTTCTTGGAAAAAATTGATCAATTTGTTGATCACTGATTGTTCGGTATTGTGGTTAAAAGGTTAATCACAATGATATCGACTCGATTGCATATTATTGCAAATCGTTGCAAGAAACTTCAAATGGCCTAAATGACCAACAAATAATGAGGTTAAAATATTTTGATGGATTGTAAATGGTTACAGTATTTCATCAGTGTATTTCCTCTATATTGATTATCATAATTCATTTTAGAGTTTTTATACACTCTAGCCCATTGCATAGAAATTGCAAGGAGGTTCTTCATGACAGAACAATTGTTGTCCAATGTTATGATGAAGGTTGTCCATGACAGAACAAAAGTTGTTCGATATTATGAACAAAAGGGCATACTCTTATTGTGAATAAGATGTATGTTATGAATATTGATAATAAAACTGAACATCCACAACACTGACGCTAAATGTCGCAAGACTAAAAAAATACCACATGTGTGTGGCATTGCATTTAGTCACATTGGAGAAACTAGCATGGAGAAATTTCATAGTAATGAATTTTGAAGTCATCTGGTTGAGAATCATGTGACACTTGCAAGTTTCATCAAATTAGTGAAGCAAACTAAAATACCATTGACGGGCCATAAAGAACAAGCAACAAAATAATTGGCAATATGCATATTTGTGTGTGTAGTCTAATAAGTGTTGTTGCAACCACTGGATTTATCTATCTTCAAGGATGAGTCAAGTAGATATTTATATTTACTAACTGAGACATAGATCTGGATATTTTGAAGTGTTTCAAAAGGTTTTCAGAATGAAGTAGAAATTATTGTAACAAGAAAATTATGTTTCTACAATTAGACTGCAGAAAAGAATATTTGAGTTACAAATTTAGTGAATGTCTAATGAGCTATAAAAGAATTTTATAGCTTGCACCTCCTAGAAACACTACTGAGAGTAGATTGTTTTAAGTAGATGCAACCAAACAATGTATGGCATGGTGAGATCAAAGATGACATTATTCGCTAATATACTTTCAAAGTGATGCTTTAGAGACGGGCTTTCACAATGAAAAAGGACCGCCATGAAATTTATTGAAATAAGTGCTACTTTGTAGGTTATCCCAAATAGTTAGGTATTCCTCTATCACTACGCCGCGGCAAAGTGTTGCCATAGAGTGAGGAAGTTTTGAAGAAAATGTTTTCTACATAAGAGTGAGTGGGAGGATAGTGCAACTCGACAAGATTGCAGAATCTTCATAATCAGCTCAAAGAAAAGAAACACTGGAAGTAATTCTAGAATTTCTTACTGCGACTATTACAAAAGCCTCTACATGAGATATAGAGACTATGGTCGAGCTTGCAGCTGAACTATATAGGTTGGAAAATTCGTGCAAATCTTTTTGGTATGTAGACGAAATATTGTTGGGCAAACAATGAACCTATAATTCATAGAGAAGTGTTGATGGGCCCTGACTCCGGAAATTGGCTATATGCCAACATAAATCCAGAAGTATCCGTTCACATAATTCAAGCTTAAAACTCGATGAACCCTTCGAAAGACTTAGAGTCTAAAGAATATTAATGGATCTATAAATTGACAAAGATAAAAATGTTTTATAATGCTTGACTTGTTACAAATAGTTTATGGCAAGATCAAAGAACTGACTATGACGAGATTGTCTCATCGTAGCAATACTTAAAGTCAGTTCGGGTTAAACTAGCAATTATTGAATATTTCAATTATGTGATAATACAGATGGATGTCAAAATGACTCCCATGATATGGAAATAGAACCAAGGTTGTATATTTGATACAATCCAAGGTAATTTTGTCGATCTGAGGATGCTAGTAAGTATGAAAACTTCAAGAGATCCCATAATGATCTGAAGCAAGCGTAGTGGAGTTGGAATCTTCGTATCAGTCAAATAAATTGATTTCATCGATTAAAGCGAAGATGCTTGTATTTACAAGAAAGTGAGTGGGAGCATGATAATGTTTCTAAACACTATATGTACATTGATACGTCTCCAACATATCTATAATTTATGAAGCATTCATGCTATTTTATTATCTGTTTTGAATGTTTATGGGCTTTATTAGACACTTTTATATTATTTTTGGGACTAACCTATTAACCAGAGGCCCAGCCCATATTGTTGTTTTCTTGCCTATTTCAGTGTTTCGAATAAAAGGAATATCAAACGGAGTCCAAATGGAATGAAACCTTCGGGAGCGTTATTTTGGAACGGAAGCAATCCACGAGACTTGGAGTTGAAGTCAAGGAAGCTTCGAGGTGGCCACAAGGGTGCCCCCCCTACTGGGCGCGCCCCCTGTCTCGTGGGCCCCTCGAGCCTCCCCCAACCGAGTTCTTTCGCCTATATAATCCCATATACCCTAAAAACATCGAAGCAAACAATAGATCAAAAGTTCCGCCGCCGCAAGCCTCTGTAGCAACCAAAAACCTCTCGGGAGCCCGTTCTGTCACCCTGCCAGAGGGGGGTCCCTCACCGGTGGCCATCTTCATCATCCCGGCGCTCTCCATGACGAGGATGGAGTAGTTCACCCTCGGGGCTTAAGGGTATGTACCAGTAGCTATGTGTTTGATCTCCCTCTCTTGTGTTCTTGAGGTGATATGATCTTGATGTATTGCGAGATTTGCTATTATAGTTGGATCTTATGATGTTTCTCCCCCTCTACCATCTTGTAATGGATTGAGTTTTCCCTTTGAAGTTATCTTATCGGATTGAGTCTTTAAGGGTTTGAGAACACTTGATGTATGTCTTATCATGCTTATCTATGGTGACAATGGGATATTCACGTGATCCACTTGATGTATGTTTTGGTGATCAACTTGCGGGTTCCGCCCATGAACCTATGCATAGGGGTTGGCACACGTTATCGTCTTGACTCTCCGGTAGAGACTTTGGGGCACTCTTTGAAGTACTTTGTGTTGGTTGAATAGATGAATCTGAGATTGTGTGATGCATATCGTATAATCATGCCCACGGATACTTGAGGTGATAATGGAGTATCTAGGTGACATTAGGGTTTTGGTTGATTTGTGTCTTAAGGTGTTATTCTGGTATGAACTCTATGATAGATCGAACGGAAAGAATAGCTTTGTGTTATTTTACTACGGACTCTTGAATAGATCGAGCAGAAAGGATAACTTTGAGGTGGTTTCGTACCCTACCATAATCTCTTCGTTTGTTCTCCGCTATTAGTGACTTTGGAGTGACTCTTTGTTGCATGTTGAGGGATAGTTATATTATCTAATTATGTTATTATTATTGAAAGAACTTGCACTAGTGAAAGTATGAACCCTAAGCCTTGTTTCCTACCATTGCAATACCGTTTACGCTCACTTTTATCATTAGTTACCTTGCTGGTTTTATATTTTTAGATTACAAAAACCTATATCTACTATCCATATTGCACTTGTATCACCATCTCTTCACCGAACTAGCGCACCTATACAATTTAACATTGTATTGGATGTGTTGGGGACACAAGAGACTCTTTGTTATTTGGTTGTAGGGTTGTTTGAGAGAGACCATCTTCATCCTACGCCTCCCACGGATTGATAAACCTTAGGTCATCCACTTGAGGGAAATTTTCTACTGTCCTACAAACCTCTGCACTTGGAGGCCCAACAACGTCTACAAGAAGAAGGTTGCATAGTAGACATCATACATGACATATTGTTTATTGGAAGTTATGTAAATTTCTTGACACAAATTAAGACTTTACTTAAACTAGTTTTTCAGTAAAATACTTAGGCAATGAATAGTCTGGGTATTAGACATAATGATCCATGGAGATAATGGTATCTAATCGGACTTAGCCAAAATACATATTTATAGAATACTAAAGCAGTTTAGTATGTAAAATGTCAAGAAGAGTTTCTTGTCAATGTCACATGGAAGGAGTCGGTATCCTGAAATACTAATGAGCAAAATATGATTTCAACCACACTTGTATTCCATGGTATGTAAACAACCAGATATTACCAATACTCTAAGTTGTAAGTAAAAGTTACTAGTATGGTCAATTTGTTGGTCATAATACAATAATGAAAATGTCATTAAGGATTAACGACATGTTTCTCACACACGGAGAAAATGAAGAGATTGTTGTAAGGAGTTACATCAATGAAGGGTCATTGTAAGTAGCACATCAATAAAACCTTCATCTAGGCTCCAAGTGATTTTTCGATTTCAAACTAAAAGTGATTTATGGTGGCACAGTAAGTTCGAATTGGTCAAAGAAAGTTACTGTGGTGAATTCTATAACAGAAGGCTAAGTATATTATTGCTTTAGAAGCAAAAATGAAGGGTGATGAATCGAAAGTTCATTTATGAGCTTGGTATGGTTTCTAGATGATTGTATCATTGGAACACTATATAGGGATAATGAGATTTATGCCCCTAGTTGAGTCCCACTCGGTTGTTTTACCCCTAATTTCCAGAAGTCACTCGTTATGTCCAAGTCACTTTGCTCTTCTTATGCTTTTTCCCTTTGACCGTTTGACCATCAGTTTGAACACTTCATAACTAACTCATACTAAATAAGAAATATGCAAATAAGATACCAAAAAATGTTCAGAAAAACATCACCTATATGTCAGTGTCATTTGCATTCATGAAAAAGTGTTGGAAAGTGCCCATCCGAGTTTTAGCTCTTATGGTACCACCATGAATAGTAAAATTGAAAAAAAAATTCAAAACAAAAATGTGGTGGAAAAGAATGACAAATGTTTTAAGTGCTTGCCAAGTTTCATTAGGGAACAACATTCATGGAAGTCATGGCAAAAATAATAATCTATTTTGGAGTGCTAATTATTATTTTCCACGACATCCACGAATGTCATTCCCTGATGAAACTTGGCAAGCACTTAAAACATTTGTCATTCTTTGCCACCACATTGTTTTTGATTTTTTTTTTCAATTTTACTATTCATGGTGGTATCAAAAGAGCTAAAACTCGGATGGGCACTTTCCAACACTTTTTTCATGAACACAAATGACACTGACATATAGGTGATGTTTTTCCAAATATTTTGGTATCCTATTTGCATTTTTCTGATTTAGTATGAATTAGTTATCAAGTTTTGAAACTGACGGTCAAGCGGTCAAAGGGTAAAAGCATAAGAGGAGCGAAGTGACTTGGACATAACCGGTGACTTTTGGAAATTAGGGGGTAAAACAGCCAAGTGGGACTCAACTAGGGGCATAAATCTAATTTTCCCTTCAATACATATACAAAGCTGGTTTCACGCAAATTATGAATTCTTGTGAAAGCATGATAGATGCATAGAAATACAAATGATACATGTGGATTTGAAGTTGTCAGATTCGATAGGACGAAGTCTATACCACAAGCAAAGTGGATTGACACCAGATTGCCACTGGTGTAAGAGTTAAAAGTGCTAACTATATTATTGACTCTAGTGCAAGTGGGAGACTGTTGGAAATATACCCTAGAGGCAATAATATTGGATTATCATATTTACGTTATTCATAGTTAAGAGTTTATATTGCATGCTATAACTGCTATGATCCTGGAATATGCGATTCAGTGGGAAACTCATATGAAAATGTGGAATGATAAACGGTAAACAATAGGTTCCGGATCTTAGGATATCGTTAACTGTAACGATAGTCCTAAAAACAACATTGAGGGTATGACGTTAGAAGAACGACCATATTGAATCAACCCAATACTTGTATGTTATACTTTGTGATCATATTGTCTGAAATCATCTGTTATAACACATAGTGTTAGCATGCGTTTTAGTTCCTCATACCATGAGAGTGTCTCGATCACTTCCTACCGGACAGTGGGCTTTGGGTTTCACAAACGTCATCTGTAACAAGGTGATCACAGCAACAACTTTCAGGCACACTGGAAAGTTTGACAAGTGACCAACCAACTCGAGAATGGGATTTGCTCCTCCGGCGATGGAGAGATATTCTTAGGGCCCTCTTGGTGTGAGGGCATCCATCATCATCTGGCCATACATAGGTGACTGCATCACCCGGATGCCAAAACACATCAACAAGAAAGAAGAACAAAACCGGTATCGGGAGTAACATTATAGTGAGCATGGTGATGACTTTGGAGGATATCGATGCACACCGAGTTTTGTAAATTATCACGAAGCAAAGAGAACATCACATGATAACCAAAGGTTCACTTGAATATCATTCTTGTAATCATATGCACCGATATGGATGTCCATGGTTCCGCTATCGGTCATTGAACGAGGGGTTTCGTTCATGTCTATGGTTTACCGAACCTACGGGGTCACAAGCTTAAGGTAATCATGATCTACTGAGTGTTAATTAGTAGGATGGGAGTGATGAGAATATATCTGTGAAATTGTTTCATCAATATCCAAAATAGTTCTGAGAGGTTCCGCAAGCGTTTTGGGGTCACCGGAAGCGTTTTGGGGAATATCGGGTATACTGGGTATTGCCGATTAATATATATAGGTGAAAAATGTTTTCGAGGTTGTTAATGCTCTAAAAATGTTTAGAACAAATATAAATTTAATTTAATATCAACTGGACTAATAAGGCCAAGTGGTGGAAGACCACTTGGGCCATAAAGGGCCAACAGGGGTGGCGCCCCCTCCTCGTCATGGAAAGGGGAGAGGGAGGCCTAATTGGAGGGGGATTACCCTCCCCTTGGCCGGCCACAAGGGGGATACTTTCTCCCCTTGTGTGGTGCCCCCGCCTCCCCTCCCAACCTATATATACTAAAGGATTTCCACCCTTTTGTAACACAAGTTTTTTGGGTGCCTCTTCTAGTTGATCTAGTTCTAGTTCTAGTTGGTCCTAAACTAATTAGAGCTAGCCCTAGCCTCCTATAATCCTCATAATTAGAAGCCCAGTGTGGTTCTAATCTCCTCCCTCTAATTCTCCGGCGACGATTAGCTCTGGACGGCAAAGCCCTACCGGATCGTGAAGATCGTACATTTGCAACCAAGTAGAGAGGTCGTGCTTTCGATCTTCCATCCGAGGGGTCGTTCGTGGGTGGTTCGCGGGATCATCATCAATGTTCAAGGGACTTCAAGTATGATCTACACCGAGTCGTCTACTTTCCTTGCACTCTCGGAGTCGGTAATGATCGTTGATCACAACGCGTTATGCATCTTTATATTGTTCCTGGTTGATCGTAGGGCGATTTTTTTTGTTTTCTACTACATTTCCCAACAGGGAGCACATATCCAATGATTATTTGGAATTTGCTATATAGTGTTGCGAAGTCTTACACGACTGAGACTTGGTATCAGTCAATACTATATCCGTAAGATCTTACATTGAGACCCATGCAAAATTTTATTTTTAGTTATTTTCTTTTTCTCTCTTGTATGTTATGTCATTTGACTGAGATTTGGTTAAATCTCTGTCGACTAAAACTTAGCCACACCCTTTGGTATATGTTCTGGACATGTCTACTCTAGCGATGTATATTCCCTCCATATATGTTCCAAATACATGTCATTTAACATGCTAGCATGGTTTTTAGAATTTTATTTGACCATTAATTTTTGCTACATTATATATCGAACGACAAAAATTGTGAATATACTTTTCAAGACAGATCTAAACATATGATTCAAGTTCTTAATCTAAATATTTGTCACTTGCAAAAAAAAGTTCTAAATATCTTAAATATGTTTCGTTATGGGCATGTCTTAAGTGTGGGCATTGAGTACTACAAATACATTTCATTATGGGCATGTCTCAAGTGTGAAAGATTTAAAACTTTGACTATAAATATTATTTCAAATATTTAGAACTTTCTTTTGAGGTAGATTGAAAGCTATATGGACCGTTCACCATATAGCTCCACTCACAAGTAGTATGAATATGTATGAAAAATGGTTAGTGAGGGTGCATCCCAAGTTGAAGTCTCAGATCTGTGTGGGAATTTGTGCTTTACTTTGGGTTATTTGAAACACTCATAATGATTATATTTTTAACAGAACGAGAGTTCCAAACTTTTGCAGGTTATCTTCAATGCCACCAGCTGGATCCATACGTGCTCATTACTACACAAGGAGAATGATCTGGCGCCCACGGTCTTTGGATGGAACCGATGGGAGATGGTCTCTCGGGATTTGTTCAACTGATTTGGTTGGCGGCTACTAGTAGGATTTGTGATGCATGAGGCTCATTTCCCTACAATATTCTAATTTTTAAATTTGCCCTTAGGGCGGTCAGGTGCGAAAATTTATTGGTTGAACTTTGTTATGGTCGGACGATGAACTTTGGTATGATAAATAAAGGGTTGTGTGCATCACTCGATGCAGAGGCCGAGGGATGTCCCCTCTTTTCAAAAAAAGAGAGGTGGAAACGCTACTGGCGGCAAGCACACTCGGGCTCTAGTCTTGCTCGTCATGTGGGAGCTATGAAAACACCGCAATGCGATGGCCTTCGGCGGTTCCACACCATCTTTACAAAGCATAATTCATAGAAAAGTGGAGTGGATGTTATGGAAGACGGCGGGCATTCTCAAGACGGACTTGGATAGCTTCCTAGTAGCTCTAACGGCGTGTATGAAAGACGGCGGGCATTCTCAAGACGGACTTGGGATAGCTTCCTAGTAGCTCTAACGGCGGATAGTGATGCGAGGAGCTAGCAATAGTTGATTTTCACGTGGGTGTATGTAAAAACTATGTAAATTCAACGTGGAAGGGGCTCTTTACCCCCTCCCCTTCCTTCTTTCATATAAAGTACGCACACTCGCGCATATTGAAGATAAAAAGATTGCATACTGTTCATGCAGGGAGGAAATGGTGACACGCTACCTAGAAACATTATTGCGGCGTTCAGTGCTTCAGATTCTCATCATGTCCCGTGCATGTCAAAAAGGACAGTCGGCGTGGAGACCATAATTCTAGCACATATCAGACGATCGTGTGGACTTTGGAATATGTACTGGGCATCTCCATTTCTCCGGTGATATATATTCCCTCCATATTACAAATACACGTCATTTTGCTTACTAGCATGGCTATCTAGATTTTTGTTTGAACATTATTTTTTCTATATCATATACAAAACATAAAAGTATATTGTAAATGTACTTTCCGAGACAGATTAAATTTGAAACAATATTTACAGTAAAAGTTCCAAAATTATATATATTTGTGCATGGAAGGAGTAGCTGAAATCTTCTCTAATTGACCGGCTAAATAAAAACAGCATAAACACTAGTAGAACTAGATGATACATAAATATTTGAGTTTGGTTAGGATTTGTGTCATACTCAGAAAGACGAGACATCGGCGTGTGGAGGTGTGTCTCCGGCAGATCTGTCCTTAGTAGATTTGCTCGGATCTTGTCGTACTTCGTCTACGTTCATGTGTCTTCAGGTTAGATCCTTTCGATCTACGCTACTCTTGAACGGCGACGGTTGTTGTTCTGGTGCGCTGTTCCTATGGAGTCTTAGCACGACAACTTCTGTCTACTACAACAAGTTTTTGCCCGGCTCCGGCAAGGAAGGGCGATGACGGTGACACATCTTCTGCTTGCTTCAGTGCTTGTAGTCGTCGCTAGGTGGTCTACGGATCTAGATATAATTTTTTATTACTTATAGGGTTCGTTGTACTTTCATGACTGAAAATGGATAGATCGGAGGTTTTTCTGCAAAAAAAAAACATATGATACCCCGCACGTTGTTAGAGAAATATGTGACAAATATATTTCAGTGATGTTTGGCTGTGTAGAACATGAAAAATTCAGAGTACTAATGAGAATGAAAACTGAAAATGCATATGACTTATTGCGTTTCATTATTATATAGTTGTAAAATATTTATTAAGTATGAACAACATAATACTCATGCATTTGTATGTTGAGATGTTGTGGTATGCCCTTTTCCATGCATGTGGCATGTTGGGGTGACATGTTTTCATGTTGAGATAAATAAGTTAGTGAAATTAGCTATATAAATTCAGAAGATGATTATATTTGCTTTGCTTATGTTTTGTATGACCGCGTACTTTAGCTGTTTCTTTAATGGGAATCAACGTGGGTGTCCATGGTAAAAAAAGGTTGCAAACATAATCCTAAAATGATCCTGAATTTTAGTACACCCACATTTTATAAATAAGAAGAAAAAAAGAGGTAATTGTATGTTTCAAAATTCAAGAAAAAAACAGGAAAAGGACACGCACAAATATCTCGACTTGAAAGTTACCCATGTATATATTCGTGAAATCATATGACCATTTGCAACCTACATGAATATGAGCACTCGTGTTTTCACCTAAGTTAGAAATGGGTTATATTATTTTCTGAAAAATCACATCTGAAAATTTCTAACAAAAACCAATGTGCGTGATTTTTTCAAGAATTTTTTCAACCTTACAAATATGTCATTTTTTAGTTGTACAAATATGTCGTTACGGAGTGGATTCTTGTATACCCCTGTTCCAAAAAAACGCTCAAGTAGGTGCAACCACTCATTCATTGAAGTGCTCACAAGCAATTGACTGTGAGGAGCTTTGTCCAAAAGAACAAGCTTCAAAAAGTTCGAAGTTGGTCAAGTTTTCCGAGCTCCGGTTTTCTGTTTTTTATACCGAGCTTCTCCGATACCATTCGCCATGGAAAATTCAAGCATGTTATGTGATTTTTTTCTTTATTCCAGAAGTAGTTAGCTATATTTTTTGAATTTATTGTTCATGCGCGGGAATAGATACACGTTCGTGCAGAACCACATCCCTCAAATCAATGCACCACAATTACAAAATAATGTGAATTTTATTTTTGCTAATTGCCACATCATGCCATTGCGGCTCGTCACAAGTCATAAGTCATGTCGACATTTAGGTGACACTCGCTCGTCCAGACAAGCCTCTATCTGACGTTAAGTGTTTCTTGAGTTCAAAACATGGCAAAAGCTCTACCTCACAATCAATTATGGGAATGTTTGTAGTAGATCATTCAAATAGAATTGATTTCCAATAAAGAAATGTGGTGGGGAGGAAGAAAACCGTAGTCACCGGAGAAGTGTCAAAAGGGACATCCTATTTGGCGCCTTTAGTGCCCCCAAAGGAAACGGGCGTTCACTGCGACATCTTGTCGGCCGGCCCACGAACACGAGCTGCTGGCTCGCTCGGGTCGCCCCAATCATGGGTTTGATATGTTTTTTTTGCAGAAAACAATGTACATAAAATTTAGAAAAAAATGTTAATCTGCCCTTGAAATTTCTAAAATGTGCATAAAAAGTGCTTTTGACGTATTAAAAAATAGAACTTGTATTAAAATAATTAGATATCATAAAATGTATATGAAAAAATGTTAATCATGTATTTAATAAAATAAACATGTATAACAAAATGTTCCTGTTGGATACAAAAAAAATGTACAAGATGTATGGATAAAACTAGACATCAGACAATATGTGTGTTTGAAAAATGTTAATTAACATATTAGAAAAAGTTATATGTGTTTAAAAAATAGTTATATTTAAATAAAAATGTAAAACGTGTATGAAAAAGATAGACGTCAAAACATGTATTTTATAAAAATGTTAATCATGTATTGAAAATATTAGACGTTATAAAAAGTTTTGATGTATATAATTTTTTTACAATATGTATGAAAAATATAGACATCAAAATATGTATTTAGAAAACATGTTAATCATGTATTTGAAAAATATTATATGTGTGTAAAAATGTTTTTGTATATTAAAAAAATACAATGTGTATGAAAAAGGTAGACATCAAAATGTGTTAAAGAAATGTTAAATACGTATAACAAAATATTCGTGATATATAGAAAAATGTACAAGTTGTATGAACAAAAGTAGACATCAAAATATATTGTTTGGAAAATGTTAATCATATATTGGGAAAGTGTTAAACATGTAAAAAACAATGTTTATATGTATGTAAAAATATACATTGTCTATGAAAAATAGACATCAAAACATGTATTTAAAAATGTAATCATCTAATGGAAATATATTAAACTTGTAAACAAAATGCATTTATGTATATGAAAAAAATAGATACCAAAGTATATATTTTTTAAAATTCACTTGTGTATTGAAAAAAGGTAAAACGTGTTCTAAAAATGTACCTGATGTATACGGAAAATGTATACTTATGTTGAAAAGCCCCGAAGAAAACCGAAAACAATGAAAAGGAAAGTAAATAAGATAAAAAAATCATCAAAAACCAAGAAAGAAACAAAAAACCAAAGGAACCCGAGCAAAAAATGGAAACAAATTGTAACAAAGAAAAACAAAAAATGTGATGAATAAACAAAAGAAAAGCAAAGAAATCCGACGAAGGAATAAAGAAAATCGAAGAAAGAATAAAAGAAAACAAAAAGAAGAGAAAACCAAAGCGAAGCAATCACGGGCGAGTGAACAAATGAGCTGCCCCAGTACTATTGCGCGCATGAAATAGACGGAGCTCATTCCATCTGGCTGTAAGCAAGATATAGCTCTCACGGCATCAAAGTATCTCTGGTTTCATTATTCTTTTTGAGGCAAACTCGTGAGCTTTATTAAGGCGCATCACAGTTACATGACGAATAAATAATCACCGGGAAGGACACGGTTGTTTCTAGCAATATGCTGCCCAGCCCAATCACTGCTATTTGGCTCAGAGATACACTGCATCACACGAACCTTTATTGCCTGGATGGCTGGATCAATGCTGTGTCTTGTGTGGCCGCATCCGGATCTGTCCGAAAGAACCGGAATGCGTGCGACGTGGGTTTTGCTACCGTTATGCCAAGTTGATGATGTTTTGAACATCAGTACAGACACAAGCGTTCATATACACGCGCATACATTATTTTCTATAAACGCACGCACGCATATCCTACCCTTATGAGCACCTTCAAAAGACTGAGTCCTAAAATAAATTTAGGAATAAATGTGAGCACCAAGATTTGAACCCTGGTAGGCTGGGATATAGTCTCTCTAACCATCCAACCACAGGTTGGTTCGCCAAAGTTGATGATGTTAAAAAAAGATAAATACACCACAAGTGCCTAAACTTGTCCGACGCGGTCAGTTTAGTGCCTAAAGTTATAAAATAGTCTCATAATTTGTTCAAATGGTGCATATATGGTGCCTTTGCTCGTACGCGCCCAATATTCAGTGATCTGTACTATTCAATACAACAAAATACCAGTTAATTATCCAGAACAATTTAGTTGTGTACTTTACATACACATCACCCATTCACTACATCTCTAACGCATTGCACTTGCACACATTCAGCACAAATATTCAGTTCAGTGCAGTGCACACATTCAGTACATCACCTGTCATGAAAATTCAATTAACTATACAATCAAGTGTCACCAAATTCAGTTAACTATGTGTCATCTGTACCCAAATTTCAGTTACAAATCTTTCTAATTTTTCGGTTCGAACAATCTCCGGATCTAAGCAGAAATGACCAACAAGGCAAATGATCACATCTAAGTAATATTATAGTCTAATTTGCGCACACAAGCATGACCAACTACTTTGGCAGAAAAAGGCGCCTACCTTCAAAAATCCGAATAAATCCTAGCAAAATTCAGAAACAATGTGCCCATATCTACTCAACAACAATCCATATACACAGTATCTCCATAGCATGGACGAAAGATGACGATCAAGCACGCCAGAAAATTACTCTCACACCAGCAAACCCTACCCAACGTTATGGACGAGGAAGAGATACTCGGCAAGAAGTAAAACAGGGAGGGCGCGACTTACCATACGAAGGAGCTGCTTCGCCTGGAAGACAACGATGCGGGCCGTCCATCGCCTCTGACGCCGGTCGCCGTGCCGCATGACCTTCACCGCCGCCTTGGATTGATCGCGAGTCGTGCGAGAAAGAAAACAGAGATAGGGAACGAAGCGGCGAGGAGTTAGAATGAAAGAGAACGGCCTTCCAGGTACCTATGCGCAAACATAACAGGCAATCACTTCCAGTTGTTGGAGGGACTTTTTGCGATAATTAATTAAATCCCAAGGGGTTTTCTATAAAATAAGCACAGCGCCGGTCTCACCCAGCTCTGCCAATGCTCACACACACCGACATGTGGGCCATACTTCAACTGTCAAGCCACACGGGCGGCATGTACGGCGGCGTACGAGCGAAGGCACCGTATATGCATCATTTTGACAAATTATGGCATCACTTTTACGTATTTTGTAACTTTAAAAATTAAACTGACCGCGCCCGGACATGTTCAGGCATTATTTACCTTAAAGAAAAAAGAGTGGAAGATATCTGGCAGCACCGCAGGGCGGCTGGCTCAGTCGAAGTGTCGTACTCACAGCTGAAACCAATATGACAACTGGAGCCATCGCAACTGCAGTCGCAGTAGTCCATCACAAACACGTAGCGTAGCGATCCGTCTGGAGTTCGTGTTTTTTCAGTGAAAGCGGTTCAGATAAAGTGAAGCCACGCAGTGCGCGCGCTCTCTCTAGCCCATGCATGCGTTCGTTCCAGCTAGGCCCAAGACAGGCGTATTGCGTCCCTTGGCTCGCGCAGCGGTGCGGGGACACGAACACCATGGTGGTGTCTTTTTCCTTGGCAAGTGCATCACGTGTCCCGCGCTCGGACAGGCGGCAGAGCGTCTCGCGGCTTCCTCCATCGGTGCGAGACAACTGGAAGACCCGACGAACCATCCATGATTAACTAACTGCTACTACGCGCGGAGAGGATCTGCAGTCTGCCAGCATAGAAATAAAATAAAGAATCTGCTTAATTTTGGTTTCCACTGGAAAAATGTCTACTCCTTTGAGTGCTTTCCCTCATCGGCATTTTTTGACAGCATTAGTTGTTTCTGCTGGATTTGGCGAACCACCAATCATAATATCTTCCTCCTTGGTGTCAAAATCGAGCTCCAGAACACCATCGTCATTAGACCACAGATTGAACACTATAATCTTTGTGCCATGTGGACCAATGTCAATTGCCCATCAGATCTTCTTCAGTTGCAAAAGGGGACCATTTTAATAACACGGACAGATTTGAGCAGAACTGATCTGCACCATGTCGCTCATACTGTATACCGTCCCCTTTCAATAAATCGTACTTGTAGTCCACCATGGGAATTGGGAACTACGACATCCTTTTGACCGGTTTCCGCCAAGAAGGTGTAAGAGAGAAGACCCACCGATTGTGTAGGTCTACTGCCCTTCATGCAGCGACTGAAGACGATAGCGTCTGCCCCTAGCCGCATTGCGCTAGTCCTGAAACCGTTGCCATTTTGACGTGTACAACTTCGGCCTCATTAGAGCATCTAAAGCCGGCAAATCCGGCCCTGAAACGCCCCGGCGCATCTTTTTTTTTTTAAAATCACAAGCCTCATACGTACGCGTATACACTCACATCTATGAACACATGCACACATATATCCTACATCTATGAGCACATTCGAGAGACTAAGCCGACATGTCATCTTGAGATTAAGGAAGTCACCGTAGGCTCCTCCTCGTCGACGGGAACGTCTCCTCCCATTGAAAGCGCATCGCCGAAAATCCTGAAATAAATTCAGGAATAATGCGAGCACCAGGACTTGAACCCTGGTGGCTGGAGATACCACTGTCTCTCTAACCATCCAACCAGGCAACCACAGGTTGGTTCGCACGCCCCGGTGCATCCGCGGGTACTGACTGGTCACTTCTTAAATTGCGTTTCTTTAGTCAAATACGACACTTCATTTATTATAACATCAGTACATAGGGTCTCCCGGATAACAGAGTGCTCCAAACAGCGAGCCAGAGTATGTGACGAGACATTTGACAAATGATTAACATGAATAAAACAACACTTAAGGAAACCAGTAGCAATTTTCTTAATGTCGCTGGCCAGGATGCCGACTTTGGAGTGGTCTTGAACAGCCGACTAGATTCGTTGAACAATACAGAGATTACCTTTGTGAAGCCCTTTTCCTGAGCAAGGGTCACAACACAACGAGTCGCCAAAGCTTCAGCAATTTCAGGTGTAACAATCCCAGGAAGTCGCTCATTGCAAGCAAACAAGCAGTCGTCGTTGTGGTCTCGGATCGTTACGCCAACCCCCATCCGACGTGAAGCTTGGAACAATGCAACATCAACACTAATGACAACTGTTCCCGCTGGCGGTGGAGACCATCTTAAGCCTGAAGTAGAGGAATCACACCTAGAAGCATTCCCAGTCATGAAACAATACTGCACCACAATCTCCACATAGGCACAAATCTTCTCAGCCACATGCCTTGGGTGCAGGGAGCCATTGTTATTCCTCACATCATTTCTCGCCTCCAAATGTGCCACAAATTGATTGTTTTGAAGGTTCGATCCCCGTTTCAAAAAATCAAAACCCCATTGTTTAATATTCTCACCATACTCTTCCTGCATAACTCGAGAGGGAAGTGAAGCTTCACCCTGTCCCAAACACCTGCAGCAAAAGGGCAAAGGAGAAAGACATGTTCAGCTTGATCATCTCTGCCACAAAAAGTTCATCCATCCATACTGGGGATGTGGCAATTGCGGAGTTGAAAGTCCGTAGGAAGACAATCATGTGCCACATGCCACAAATTGATTTTCATCTTCCCAGGTGCTTTGATCTTCCAAAGAGCCTTCCAGCCCCGCAAATCAACATCCAAAGAAGAAGGTAGCCCACTGCCACTGCAACTTTGTGTAGCCAAAAAACATGTCGAACGCACCAAATTGTGGGCAGACCGAACAATGTAGAGGCCATGTTTGTCATGGGGCCAGGAAGGAAAGTCTTCACCACCATGGCGGCTAATCGGAATCTGCAGAATTTCGTTTGTCACATCCTCCACAAAGCAGCCCCTAACAAACTCCTCATCCCACTCTACCGCTTCAACAAGCATCGGAGAGTTCACCGTGGCCCCGAGTGGCAAAGTGTAAGGGCATATTTATCCCTTAGTAGTTTTGGTTATTGATGACAATGCTTTTGCGGACTAATCGTGTGCATTGAGCGTTTCAGATATATCATGTCTAAACACAAGATGATTTGGTGCCCCTCGAAGACTATTGAAGACGGCGTTTCTCTACGTTTCTTTTCGGTGGATTTGAGTCGTAGGAAAGCCGTAGTATTAAGAGGGGGTCCGCGTTGGAAAGGTTTGGGTGGAATCTCACGTACACATTTGTTCCTTTTGCACCACCTTTCCTTTGGCTCTTTGGAGCATCCCCCGTCTTTCCATGTCTAGGCGAAATGAAGGACTCATAATGTTGCTGTTCTGAGGTACGCAGTAGTACTGCTGCCCGGAGAGGTACTACTGCTTGCCCTTGCAGTAGTATCGGCATCTGGCGCGGTAGTACCGTGAGAGCTCATGGTAGTACCGCTCCGTAGGAGCGGTAGTACCGTAGGCTACTGGTCAGGGGCTGCCGCCCGAGCAGTAGTAGGGGCGGATGTAATTTTTTGCATCCGGGCCTAACACGGCAGTACCGCGCCCTCGGCGCGGTAGTACCATAAGCCCTGACCAGGCACAACGGCATGAACGGAAGTAGGGGATATAATTTTTTACATCCGCGCCCTACACGGTAGTACCGCGCTTGTCTTGCGGTAGTACCGTGTCGGATTTTTGCATAGACCTAAACTCAGCGGAAATAGTCACAGATGTAATTTTTTTATGTCCGTGCCTTCTCTGGCTTGACTATCCCTACCTTGCGGTAGTACCGCAAGGGCGCGCGGTAGTACCACGCCAACGGTTCTACCACTCCTTGTCTTTGCACAACAGGTCTAGTCCTGGCCTCTGCCGAGCCAGCGGTAGTACCGCGATCCCCCGTGGTAGTACCGCAGGCCCGTGCGGTAGTACCGCCTGTATGGTGCGGTAGTACCGCGCGTCGCGGGCTGAGTTGGTGAATAACGGTTGGATTTGTTCTTCCACTATAAAAGGGGTGTCTTCTTGTTCGAGTCGACCACCTCTTCCATCCCCAAGCTCCATTGATGCTCTAAGCTCCATTTTCGCTCGATCTCTCTCCCTAGCCAATCAAACTTGTTGATTCTCTAGGGATTGGTTGAGAAGGCCTCGATCTACACTTCGACCAAGAGAAATTTGATCCCCCCACTAATCCCTTGCGGATCTTGTTACTCTTGGGTGTTTGAGCACCCTAGACGGTTGAGATCACCGTGGAGCCATAGTCCACTGTGGTGAAGCTTCGTGGTGTCGTTGGGAGCCTCCAATTAAGTTGTGGATATTGCCCCAACCTTGTTTGTCAAGGTTCGGTCGCCGCCTCCAAGGGCACCAATAGTGGAATCACGGCATCTCGCATTATGTGAGGGCGTGAGAAGAATACAGTGGCCCTAGTGGCTTCTTGAGGAGCATTGTGCCTCCACACCGCTCCAACAGAGACGTACTTCCCCTCAAAGGGAAGGAACTTCGGTAACACATCCTCGTCTCCATCGGTTTCACTCTTGGTTATCTCTTACCCTTACTTGTGCAAGTTATATTGTGTTCTATCCTTCACTTGCTTGTGTACTTATTGTTGTTACATAATATAGGTTGCTCACCTAGTTGCATATCTAGACAATCTACTTTGATGCAAAGTCTAATTTGGTAAAGAAAAGTTAAAAATTATTAGTTGCCTAGTCACCCCTCTAGTCAACTATATCGATCCTTTCAATTGGTATCAGAGCCTCGTCTCTTTATTAAGGATTTTGTCGTTCGAAGAGTATGGTTGACTCCGTAGACGGTGAGAAGGAGCACCCCAGTGTGATTTTGTCCTCATCTACGGCCGATGGGGCATCCCCGGTCTCACGTGAGGAATTCAATGTGGCTTTGGACACATTGAAAACCTCCATGACGACCGAGGTTAAAGGCATGTTCAAAGAGTTCCTTGATGGTCTTAAACTATCCACCGCACCTTTGGAAGTGGTTGCTCCCACTAACAAGGTGGCGGATGCCAACTCCGATAAGGGGGAAGCTTCTAGTGAAAAGGTTCCTTTGCCTAGTGGTAAAAGTGGTAATGGCATCTATTCTCATGTTGAACCACCTCTCACTTATGGAGGACCGGTTCCCTCCACACATTTAAATCATGCGGGTTCTCCTCCCAAGATTGTGAAGAATGAGGATTTTGACTCTTGGGTTTATTGATTTAAACGTCATTTAAATCATGTTAATACTAACCTTTGGAGAATCATTGAGGAAGGTTTCTATCCTCATGACTGAAGCAACTTCACGCCTAGAGAAGCCGCGGATAATCAATTCAATGAGAATGATCTCTTCATCATCCAAGATGCAATTCCACGCGAAGATATTGCGCATCTCTGACCCTTCACCGTGGCCAAGGAAGCATGGCACCATGTTGTTTCCCTCTACAAGGGAAGCACAAGCATTCAACGCTCCAACTATGAAGTGGTGCAAGATGAAGCCGATGAGTTTGCAATGAATGAAGATGAAGAACCTCGTGAGCTCTACCGGAGATTAACCACTCTCGCGGTCTCACTCCGAGATCATGGGGGCAAGGATACGGATGACAATTGGATCAAGCGCAAGTTCCTCAAGACCATGATGCCCTACCACAAGGCCATGTCCTCCATCATCTGTCAACGACCGGACTTCCACACCTTGTCCTCAAGTGTAGTGTTGGATGAGTTTGTGGCAATGAGAATCTTGGACAAGACCGCTGATAATGCGGTGTTGCGTTCTCAACGAGCAAAGAAGCCCAACCTTGCCTTGAAGGCCAAGGTTAGTGTGGAAGAAGAGGATGAAGAGGATGAAGAGGAAGAAGAGGAGAGCAACCCCGAAGATATTAAGTATGATTACCATGAGCACATGGCTCTTGCTTCAAGGCAATTTTGGAGCAAGAAGAACACAAGGCCCAACTTCAACAAGAATAACTCAAGTGGATTCAAGGGCAAGCAACATGTGAGAACATGCTACAATTGTGGCAATGTGAGCCATTTTGTTGCGGACTGCCCTTACGAGAAGAGGGAAGACAATGGTGGCAAGCTCATCCAAAAAGACAAAGCCAAGTCCTTCCCCAACAGAACAACTTCACCAAGAAGACTCCAACTAAAGGATTGGTGGCTCAAGAAGAATACCATGAGGATGATGATGATGATGGAGATAGTGAAGCCATGGCCATGGACTCCGTTGCCATTGCCACAACTCCATGGGTGTCCCTCTTCGACTCACCTAACGAGAACATCACCGCCAAGTGCCTCATGGCTAAAGCCACCAACAAGGTAACGCCCAACATAAAAACCACCATCATTACTAATCCCTCCTTGACGGATTGTATTGATGAAAGTGAGGGGTCTAATGGGGAAGTAAATGAATTTGAGTCTTTTATGATTAAGCTCAAGGGCAAATCCAAGAAGCACTTCATTGCTCTCTTGGAACAACTTGGTGAAGCCAATGACATGATCGAGGCTCATGAAGAAACCATCTCTAAGATGGAAGGTCATAGTCGTGACTATGCCGATGAGATATCGGATCTCTCTAATGCACTTGAGGAAGAGCGTGTTCATCGTTTGGCTCTTGAGGAGTCACACAACGATGACCATGCATTAAAGAAAGATCTTGATCATGCTCTTGTTGTATCTCGTGTGCTTAATTCCGAGAAGGCTAAACTTGGGGTTGACCATGAGCACATGGCTCTTGCTTCAAGGAGGAGTTTGATATACTTGACAAGGCCCACAAGGTCTTGAAGGGTGCTCATGCTAGCCTCAAGGAGTCTCATGATCAACTCCAAGTGAAGCTAACCAAGGATAAAGCCACTTTTCCTCATATGGTATTAATTGATAATGCAAATGCTACTAACCCATCTTGTGAGCATGTGCATCTTGTGGAGGAGAATGCCAAGTTGAAAGAGCAGCTTGAGAAAGGCCTTGTAACGTGCATACAAGGTGAGAAGAACATCAATGACCTTTTGAGCAATCAAAAGGAAGTTGTGGCCAAGGATGGAGTTGGGTTCACACCCAAGTCCAAGAATAAGAAGAAGAACGACAAGACCAAACGACCTCCCCCTATCAAGCAAACTTTTGTGAAGGAGGGAGAGGGTGCTCCAAAGGAGAAGAAGAACAATGTGAAGGGTGGTGATGTCAAAAAGGGCAATGCCACCCCTTCCAACAAAGCCGGCGACTTTAACCCTTCTTATGTGTTGTGCCGTGCTAGTGATGGGCATGTTTAGGCTAAATTTGTTGGTTCTCCTTATGAGTACATTGAATGGTCTATTTGGGTTCCAAAGACCCTTGTTACTAATATCAAAGGACCCATTACAAAATGGGTACCTAAAACCAAGCATTGATCTCTTGTAGGTGTTTGCTTCCGGTGGGGGATCATGGTTGCTCGATAGTGGAGCCACAAATCATATGACCGGAAGCAAGGTCTTGGTGGTGGGCATGCACAAGATCCCATCTATGCCCACCAACGTTGAGTAGGGTGATGCCTCGTCTTCTAAGATATTGGGTCTTGGCAAGGTTGTCGTTTCTCATGATCTCACTATCGAGAAAGTCATGCTTGTTGAGTCCCTTGCATACAATCTACTTTCCATTCGTCAACTTGCACTCATGGGCTTTTCCACATTCTTTGATATTGATACCATGGCCCTCTTGTGGAGCAAGACTCTTAAAGTAGCCTTTGTTGGGCATGTCGAGAATGCTCTTTATGTGATTAACTTTTCGGAGCGACCCACTAAGGCCGCGACATGCTTAATGGCTAAAGTTGATGTGGGGTGGCTTTGGGATTGCCGTTTAGCCCACGTCAATATGAGATCTTTGCAAAGTCTTTTTCAAGGGGGGACCATGTCCATGGACTAACCAATGTTAGTTTTGCCAAAGATCGTGCTTGCAGTGCTTGTATCGAAGGAAAGCTACATGAGAAGGCTCACCCTCCCACGACTATCATCTACTCGAAGAGACCCTTGGAGCTCCTTCACATGGAACTCTTTGGGCCTCCATCCTTTGATAGTCTTGGGGGTAGAAAGTATTGCTTGGTGATTGTGGATGATTATTCAAGATATACTTGGGTATATTTCTTCAAGAGGAAGAGTGAGACTCAACAAACCTTCATCGACTTTGCAAATGAAGCTCAACGTCAACACGATGCAAAGATCTTGACAATAATAAGTGACAATGGCACCAAGTTCAAGAACTACACCTTGGATGAGTTTCTTAGTGATGAGGGGATCAAGCATCAATATTCTGCACCATACACCCCTCAACAAAATGGTGTCGCAGAGAGGAAGAATTGGACGTTGATGGATGCGGCAAGGACCATAATGGCAGAGTTCAAGTCTCCTTACAACTTTTGGGCCGAAGCCATCAACACCGCATGTCATGCATCCAATCGGCTCTATCTCCACAAAGGCTTGAAAAAGACTCCTTATGAAATACTCACCGGTAACAAAACCCAACCTCAATTACTTCCGGGTGTTCGGGTGTAAGTGTTTCATTCTCAAGAAAGGTGTTTGTTTGTCTAAATTTGGGGCTAGAGCTCATGAGGGCATATTTGTTGGTTATGCTACAAACTCTCATGCTTACCGTGTCCTCAACAAGTCCACGGGACTCATTGAGGAGACGTGTAACGTGGAGTTTGATGAGAATAACGGCTCCCAAGTGGAGCAAAGTGGTACTTGTGATGTAGGTGATGAAATTCCTCCCCAAGCCATAAGAAGAATGGGTGTTGGTCATATCCTACCCATTGAGGAACCCCTTGTGGACGAAGGAGAAGGACAATGCTCCACTCAAGTGGAGCCATCACCGACCCAAGACCCACACGCTTCCGAAGAACAAAGTGAAGGCCCTCAAACATGTGAACAAGATCAAGGGCAAGATCAACCTCATGATGGTGGCGAGCCACCAAGTGATTCCCAAGGTCAAGTTTGTTGGGGAACGTAGCAGAAATTCAAAATTTTCCTACGTGTCACCAAGATCTATCTATGGAGAAACCAGCAACGAGGGGAAGGAGAGTGCATCTACATACCCTTGTAGATCGCTAAGCGGAAGCGTTCAAGAGAACGGGGTTGAAGGAGTCGTACTCGTCGTGATCCAAATCACCGGAGATCCTAGTGCCGAACGGACGGCACCTCCGCGTTCAACACACATACAGCCCGGTGACGTCTCCCACGCCTTGATCCAGCAAGGAGAGAGGGAGAGGTTGAGGAAGACTCCATCCAGCAGCAGCACGACGGCGTGGTGGTGGTGGAGGAGCGTGGCAATCCTGCAGGGCTTCGCCAAGCACCGCAAAAGAGGAGGAGTACTTGGGAGAGGGGGAGGGCTGCGCCAGAACTTCGTGAGTAGCTCCCATGCGCCTCCCCACTATATATAGGGGTGGAGGGGCTGGTTTCTTGCCCTCCAAGTCCATTGGGGCGTTGGCCAAGGTGGGAGGAAAGAAATCCCATCATTTCCTTCCCCAACGATTGTTATCCCCCCTTTTTAGGGATCTTGATCTTATCCCTTCGGGATATGATCTTATTCCTTCTAAGGGGGGATCTTGGTGCGCCTTGACCAGGGGTGTGGGGCCTTTCCCCCACTACCCACGTTCATGTGGGTCCCCCCATGCAGGTGGGCCCCACTCCAGAACCTTCTAGAACCTTCCCGGTACAATACCGAAAAATCCCGAAACTTTTCCGATGACCAAAACAGGACTTCCCATATATAAATCTTTACCTCCGGACCATTCCGGAACTCCTCGTGACGTCCGGGATCTCATCCGGGACTCCGAACAACATTCGGTAACCACATACAAACTTCCTTTATAACCCTAGCGTCATCGAACCTTAAGTGTGTAGACCCTACGGGTTCGGGAGGCATGTAGACATGACCGAGGCGTTCTCCGTCAATAACCAACAGCGGGATCTGGATACCCATGTTGGCTCCCACATGTTCCACGATGATCTCATCGATGAAACACGATGTCAAGGACTCAATCGATCCGTATACAATTCCCTTTGTCTAGCGGTATTATACTTGCCCGAGATTCGATCGTCGGTATACCGATACCTTGTTCAATCTCGTTCTCGGCAAGTCTCTTTACTCGTTCGTAACACATCATCCCGTGATCAACCCCTTGGTCACATTGTGCACATTATGATGATGTCCTACCGAGTGGGCCCAGAGATACCTCTCCGTTTACAGAGTGACAAATCCAGCCTCGATCCGTGTCAACCCAACAGACACTTTCGGAGATACCAGTAGTGCACCTTTATAGTCACCCGATTCGTTGTGACGTTTGATACACCCAAAGCACTCCTACGGTATCCGGAGTTACACGATCTCATGGTCTAAGGAAGAGATACTTCACATTGGAAAAGCTCTAGCAAACGAACTACGATCTTTGTGCTATGCTTAGGATTGGGTCTTGTCCATCACATCATTCTCCTAATGATGTGATCCCGTTATCAACGACATCCAATGTCCATAGCCAGGAAACCATGACTATCTGTTGATCACAACGAGCTAGTCAACTAGAGGCTCACTAGGGACATATTGTGGTCTATGTATTCACACGTGTATTACGATTTCCGGATAATACAGTTATAGCATGAATAAAAGACAATTATCATGAACAAGGAAATATAATAATACTTTTATTATTGCCTCTAGGGCATATTTCCAACAAAGTTCTCCCGTTCGAGCAAGTTCAAGATCAAGAGCAAGCTCAAGATCAAGAACAAGCTCAAGATGGCGCTCAAGATGATCAAGTTTCCCCTCCTCCTTTCACACCCAAGGAGGAATTAGAGCGTCGTGCCGTGAAGATTGCTTCCAAGATCACAACCAAAGGTCATCTCATGGAGAATGTGGTGGGAAGCCTAAGAAAGGGGGTAAGCACTCGTAGACAATTAGCAAACTATTGTGAACATCACGTGTTTGTTTCTTGTGTCGAACCCCAAAAGGTCTATGAGGTGCTCGAGGATCCGGATTGGCTCAATGCCATGCGTGATGAACTCAACAACTTCGAGCACAACCAAGTGTGGAAATTAGTGCCGAGGCCAACCAGGAATCATAATGTCATTGGTAGCAAGTGGGTATTCAAGACCAAGCAAGATGCTCATGGAATCATTGTTCGCAACAAGGCTAGTTTGGTGGCACAAGGCTACTCCCAAGTCGAGGGTATCGACTACGGTGAAACCATTGCTCCCGTTGCTCGCCTTGAATCTATTCGTTTGTTGATTGCTTATGCTTCTCATCATAATTTCAAGTTGCAACAAATGGATGTGAAAAGTGCTTTTCTTAATGGTCCCATTAATGAGTTGGTGTATGTCAAACAACCCCCGGGGTTCGAGGATCCCTATTTCCCTGATCATGTGTACCAACTCAACAAGGCACTATGTGGCCTTAAACAAGCCCCACGTGCGTGGTATGAGCATCTTACTGAGTTGTTGCAAGATCGTGGGTTCGAAATTGGGAAAATCGACCCCACTCTTTTTACTAAGAAGGTCCAAGGGGAGTTGTTTGTGTGCCAACTATAAGTTGATGATATTATCTTTGGTTCCCCTAACGAAGCTTTCAATGAGGAATTTGCCACTCTCATGACCTCAAAGTTCAAGATGTCTATGATGGGAGAGTTGAAGTTCTTTCTTGGGTTCGAAATCAAGCAAAGAAGAGAAGGAACCTTCATCAACCAAGCCAAATACACTCAAGACATTCTCAAGAGATTCAAGCTAAGTGATGTGAAGCCGGCTTCCACTCCAATGTCCGTCAAATGCCAACTTGACATTGATCCCAATGGTAAAGCGGTGGATCAAAAGGTATATCACTCCATGATTGGATCCTTGCTTTACCTTTGCGCATCTAGACCGGATATCATGTTGAGTGTGGGAGTTTGTGCATGGTTTCAAGCTGCACCTAAGGAAAGCCACTTTGTGGCAGTCAAGCGAATCTTTCGATATTTGGATCATACCCCAAACTTTGGCTTATGGTACCCAAGAGGAGCCAACTTTGATATTTTGGGCTATTCGGACTCAGATTGGGTGGGAGACAAAGTGGATAGGAAGTCCACCTTCGGAGGGTGCCAATTTCTTGGTTGCTCTTTGGCGAGTTGGTCTTCTAAGAAGCAAAGTTGTGTATCTCTCTCATCCACCGAAGTGGAGTATGTGGCTGCCGGTAGTTGTTGTGCTCAACTTCTATGGACGAGGCAAACTTTAAAGGATTACATTGTCACTTGTGACGAAGTGCCTCTTTGGTGTGACAATGAAAGTGCCATCAAGATCTCTCTCAACCCGGTGCAACACTTCAAGACGAAGCATATTGAGATTAGGTATCACTTCATCCGGGATCACATTAGGCGAGGGGAGATCAAGCTCAAGTATGTCAACACTCATGATAACCTTGCAGATATTTTCACGAAGCCCTTGGATGAATCAAGATTTCGCGAGTTAAGGCATGAGCTAAATATCATCGATTCGAGCAATGTAGCTTGAACCCATGCACACCCCACCATGCTCAACGTATCTTTTTTAGGTGTAGGCATGGGCATAGGGGGAGTTTTGTTCTCTCAATGAACTTCCCCTCCCCCCATTATGCATAAATTGATCAACTCTTTCACACTAGCCATTTTTTGATGGTACTTGTGCTTCAAAGACGAGTCTTGGTCATGGGCCCAAGGATAATTCTTCGCGGTGCCATACCAATTGACTCATACATAGGTGGCTCTGGCCACTGCCCTCTCTTCCTGAGAGTCGCGGTTCGTGTTTTGGTCTTCTTTGTCTTTTGCCTTCTCTTTGTGCCGTGCTTGTGTCGTCGTTTGTGCTTGCCTCTTGGTGTGTTTGGTGTCTTGAAGGTTGATTTGCAAAGGTCATTTCCCTCTCTGTTGCGAAACTTGCATTTTCTTGGGGGTACGGTACTGCCATGGCAAGCCACGGTACTACCATAGGAGTGGTTTGCTCTGTGCGTGCACAGTTGCATCCCAGGTGCACGGTACTACCGCTTCCATCGCAGAAGTAATTTTTTACTGCCGCTGGAAGAGCGGTACTACCGCCCCGCGAGCGGTACTTCCGCCCGGGCGATACTACCATGATGACCCGTGGTACTACCACGCCGTTGCGAGCGGGTGGGGGGTTAAGAGCGGGGCAGGGGGAGTTCCAACTCCCCCATACCCATTCATCTCTTTTCCTCACCCAGTCTCTCTCTCTCTCTCCTGCCCAAGAACGGCGCCGGCGGTCTGATACATCTCCAACGTATCTATAATTTATGAAGTATTCATGCTATTATATTATTTGTTTTGGATGTTTATGGGCTTTACTAAGCACTTTTATATTATTTTTGGGACTAACCTATTAACCGGAGGCCCAGCCCAAATTGTTGTTTTCTTGCCTATTTTAGTGTTTCGAAGAAAAGGAATATCAAATGGAGTCCAAACGGAATGAAACCTTCGGGAGAGTTATTTTTGGAACGGAAGCAATCCAGGAGACTTGGAGTAGACGTCAGGGAAGCTTCGAGGAAGCCACGAGGCAGGGAGGCACGCCCTACCCCCCTGGGCGTGCCCCCACCCTCATGGGCCCCTCGTGGCTCCCCTGACCGACTTCTTTTGCCCACATATGTCCATATACCCTAAAAACATCGAGGAGCACAATAGATCGGGAGTTTCGCCGCCGCAAGCCTCTGTAGCCACCAAAAACCAATCGGGACCCTGTTCTGGCACCCTACCGGAGGGGGGGGATCCCTCACCGGTGGCCATATTCATCATCCCGATGCTCTCCATGACGAGGAGGGATTAGTTCACCCTCGGAGCTGAGGGTATGTACCAGTAGCTATGTGTTTGATCTCTCTCTCTCTCTCTCTCTCTCTCTCTCTCTCTCTCGTGTTCTTGATTTGGCACGATCTTGATGTATCGCGAGCTTTGCTATTGTAGTTGGATCTTATGATGTTTCTCCCCCTCTACTCTCTTGAAATGGATTGAGTTTTCCCTTTGAAGTTATCTTATCGGATTGAGTCTTTAAGGATTTGAAAACACTTTATGTATGTCTTGCCGTGCTTATCTATGGTGACAATGGGATATTTGCGTGATATACTTGATGTATGTTTTGGTGATCAACTTGCGGGTTCACCTTGTGAACTTATGCATAGGGGTTGGCACACGTTTTTGTCTTGACTCTCCGGTAAACTTTGGGGCACTCTTTGAAGTACTTTGTGTTGGTTGAATAGATGAATCTGAGATTGTGTGATGCATATCGTATAATCATGCCCACGGATACTTGAGGTCACATTGGAGTATCTAGGTGACATTAGGGTTTTGATTGATTTCTGTCTTTAGGTGTTATTCTAGTACGAACTCTATGATAGATCAAACAGAAATAATAGCTTCGTGTTATTTTACAACGGACTCTTGATTAGATCGATCAGAAAGGATAACTTTGAGGTGGTTTCGTACCCTACAATAATCTCTTCGTTTGTTCTCCGCTATTAGTGACTTTGGAGTGACTCTTTGTTGCATGTTGAGGGATAGTTATATGATCCAATTATGTTATTATTGTTGAGAGAACTTGCACTAGTGAAAGTATGAACCCTAGGCTTTGTTTCCTAGCATTGCAATACCGTTTACGCTCACTTTTACCACTTGTTACCTTGCTGTTTTTATATTTTCAGATTACAAAAACCTATATCTACCATCCATATTGCACTTGTATCACCATCTCTTCGCCGAACTAGTGCACCTATACAATTTACCATTGTATTGGGTGTGTTGGGGACACAAGAGACTCTTTGTTATTTGGTTGCAGGGTTGTTTGAGAGAGACCATATTCATCCTACGCCTCCCACGGATTGATAAAACTTAGGTCATACACTTAAGGGAAATTTGCTACTGTCCTACAAACCTCTGCACTTGGAGGCCCAACAACGTCTACAAGAAGAAGGCTGTGTAGTAGACATCGCGGTCCTTGCTGGATCTTCATCTCTGGCCGCTCTCCTCACATTCGGTCCGGTGGGATTGTTCCCCATCTCGTCCTCTTGTGATGGACCCCGATATTTCCCCACGTCCTCCTCTTTTTGTTCCGTTCTTGTGCTTCTAGGTCTTGGGGAGATGCATGTGTAGTTCATGTGATTTTTGGCTAGATTTGTGCAAGAGGGAAGTGTAGGCGAGTGGTAGTGCAACAAGTATGCTATTTGGTATGACTCAAGAGTTTAGTTTGATCAACGGTAGTACCGATCTAGTTTTGCGGCTGTTCCTGATCCAGATCCACGCATTTGAATCCGTGTGGTACTACCGCTCCTTCCAAGCGGTACTACCGCATCCTCGCTCGTGATCTGCGCTTGGGGCGCGGAAGTACAAAAATTACTTCCGCTCCAGGCGCGGTACTACCGTGCCACCCCGGCATGGTACTACCGCGGCTGGAGTGGATGTAATTTTTTACATCTGTGCGCCGGTCCGGTACTACCCTAGATTTGCAAATTATACTGTTTTTGTTCCAAATCTTGTTCTTGCTTGTTTCTTTTGGCTTTGGCCCTGGACTTTGCATTGATCCTTCTTGTTTTTCGTGCGTGTTCTTGTGTTGTGTGTCTAGGTGGTGGCTCCGGTTCCAATGTTCGTCGTTCGAATCCCAGCCATGACATGGGCTCGAAGCGCCTCCGCAACCAAGATGAAGCTCCAGAGGGCTCCAATGCCTCCCAATGCAGAACCAAGCACACCGCCACCAAGCACAAGGAGCCCACCATGGGCATGGATGAGATACCTCTGGCTGAGTTCGTTGTTCGAAGGAAGATCAACCCCTATGTGAATCCCCGTGCCAACTTTAGAGGGAATGATCTGTTGGAAATATGCCCTAAGGGCAATAATAAATGGTTATTATTATATTTCTGTGTTCATGATAATTGTCTATTATTCATGCTATAATTGTGTTATCCGGAAATCGTAATACACGTGTGAATACATAGACCACAACAAGTCCCTAGTGAGCCTCTAGTTGACTAGCTCGTTGATCAATAGATAGTCATGGTTTCCTGACTATGGGCATTGGATGTCATTGATAACGAGATCACATCATTAGGAGAATGATGTGATGGACAAGACCCAATCCTAAGCATAGCTCAAAATCGTGTAGTTCGTTTAGCTAGAGCTTTTCCAATTGTCGAGTATCATTTCCTTAGACCACGAGATTGTGCAACTCCCAAATACCGTAGGAGTGCTTTGGGTGTGCCAAACGTCACAACGTAACTGGGTGGATATAAAGGTGCACTACGGGTATCTCCGAAAGTGTCTGTTGGGTTGGCACAAATCGAGACTGGGATTTGTCACTCCGTATGACGGAGAGGTATCTCTGGGCCCACTCGGTAAGGCATCACCATAATGAGCTCAATGTGACCAAGTGTCTGGTCACGGGATCATGCATTATGGTACGAGTAAACTGACTTGCCGGTAACGAGACTAAACGAGGTATTGGGATACCGGCGATCGAGTCTCGGGCAAGTAACGTACCGATTGACAAAGGGAATTGAGTACGGGGTTAACTGAATCCTCGACATCGTGGTTCATCCGATGAGATCATCGAGGAGTATGTGGGAGCCAACATGGGTATCCAGATCCTGCTGTTGGTTATTGACCGGAGAGGTGTCTCGGTCATGTCTGCATATCTCCCGAACCCGTAGGGTCTACACACTTAAGGTTCGGTGACGCTAGGGTTGTAGAGATATGAGTATGCAGTAACCCAAAAGTTGTTCGGAGTCCCGGATGAGATCTCGGACGTCACGAGGAGTTCCAGAATGGTCCGGAGGTGAAGAATTATATATAGGAAGTCAGGTTTCAGCCATCGGGAAAGTTTCGGGGGTCACTGGTATTGTACCGGGACCACCGGAAGGGTCCCAGGGGTCCACCGGGTGGGGCCACCTATCCCGGAGTGCCCCATGGGCTGAAGTGGCGTGGGAACCATACCCTGGTGGGCTGGTGCGCCCCACCCCAGGGTCCAAGGCGCCAAGGGTTGGAAACCCTAGGGGCCGTTGCCCCCCCGAGGGGGCATGCGCCCCCCCTAGTTGGAAACCCTAAGGGGGCCGTTGCCCCGGGGGCCTCCGCCCCCCCCCCCTCTAGATGGGATCTCCAAGGGGGGTATGCGCCCACCTAGCCCATATATATAGTGGAGGGGAGGGAGGGCAGCCACACCCTAAGCCTTGGCGCCTCCCTCTCCCTCCCGTGACACCTCTTCCTCCTCCAGTAGCGCTTGACGAAGCCCTGCTGGAATCTCTGCTGCATCCACCACCACGCCGTCGTGCTGCTGGATCTTCATCAACCTCTCCTTCCCCCTTGCTGGATCAAGAAGGAGGAGACATCACGCTGACCGTACGTGTGTTGAACGCGGAGGTGCCGTCCGTTCGGCGCTAGGATCTCCGGTGATTGGATCACGACGTGTACGACTACCTCAACCCCGTTCTCTTAAACGCTTCCGCTCGCGATCTACAAGGGTATGTAGATGCACTCCTCTCTCTCGCTGCTGGATGAACTCATAGATTGATCTTGGTGAACGTAGGAAATTTTTTATTTTATGCAACGTTCCCCAACAGTGGCATCATGAGCTAGGTCTATGCGTAGTTCTCTTTGCACGAGTAGAACACAATTTGTTGTCGGCGTCGATGTTCTCAATTTTCTTGCCACTACTAGTCTTATTTTGCTTCAGCGGTATTGTGGGATGAAGCGGCCCGGACCGACCTCACACGTACGCTTACGTTAGACAGGTTCCACCGACTGACATGCACTAGTTGCATAAGGTGGCTAGCGGGTGTCTGTCTCTCCCACTTTAGTTGGAGCGGATTCGATGAAAAGGGTCCTTATGAAGGGTAAATAGAAGTTGACAAATCACGTTGTGGCTTTAACTTAGGTAAGAAAACGTTCTTGCTAGATCACCTATAGAAGCCACGTAAAAACTTGCAACAACAATTAGAGGACGTCTAACTTGTTTTTGCAGCAAGTGTCTTGTGATGTGATATGGCCAAAGTTGTGATGAATGATGAATGATATATATGTGATGTATGAGATCATGTTCTTGTAATAGGAATCACGACTTGCATGTCGTTGAGTATGACAACCGGCACGAGCCATATGAGTTGTCTTTATTTTTGTATGACCTGCGTGTCATTGAAGAACGCCATGTAAATTACTTTACTTTATTGCTAAACGCGTTAGCCATAGAAGTAGAAGTAGTCGTTGGCGTGACAACTTCATGAAGACACGATGATGGAGATCAAGATGATGGAGATCATGGTGTCATGCCGGTGACGAAGATGATCATGGAGCCCCGAAGATGGAGATCAAAGGAGCTATATGATATTGGCCATATCATGTCACTATTATGATTGCATGTGATGTTTATCATGTTTTTTCATCTTGTTTACTTAGAACGATAATAGTAAGTAAGATGATCCCTCATAATAATTTCAAGAAAAGTGTTCCCCCTAACTGTGCATCGTTGCGAAGGTTCGTTGTTTCGAAGCACCACGTGATGATCGGGTGTGATAGATCCTAATGTTCGAATACAATGGGTGTAAGCCAGATTTACACACGCAATACACTTAGGTTGACTTGACGAGCCTAGCATGTACAGACATGGCCTCGGAACACGGAAGACCGAAAGGTCGAGCATGAGTCGTATAGTAGATACGATCAACATGAAGATGTTCACCGATGTTAGCTAGTCCGTCTCACGTGATGATCGGACACGGCCTAGTTAACTCGGATCATGTTTCACTTAGATGACTAGAGGGATGTCTGTCTGAGTGGGAGTTCATTAAATAATTTGATTAGATGAACTTAATTATCATGAACTTAGTCTAAAATCATTACAATATGTCTTGTAGATCAAATGGCCAACGCTCATGTCCACCTGAACTTCAACGCGTTCCAAGAGAAAACCAAGCTGAAAGACGATGGCAGCAACTATACGGACTGGGTGCGGAACCTGAGGATCATCCTCATAGCTGCCAAGAAAGACTATGTCCTAGAAGCACCACTAGGTGAAGCACCAATCCCAGAGAACTAAGACGTTATGAACGCTTGGCAGTCTCGTGCTGATGATTACTCCCTCGTTCAGTGCAGCATGCTTTATAGCTTAGAACCGGGGCTCCAAAAGCGTTTTGAGCAACACGGAGCATATGAGATGTTCGAGGAGCTGAAAATGGTTTTCCAAGCTCATGCCCGGGTTGAGAGATATGAAGTCTCCGAAAAGTTCTTTAGCTGTAAGATGGAGGAAAACAGTTCTGTTAGTGAGCACATACTCAACATGTCTGGGTTGCACAACCGCTTGGCTCAGCTGGGAGTTAATCTCCTGGATGATGCGGTCATTGACAGAATCCTTCAGTCGCTTCCACCAAGCTACAAGAGCTTTGTGATGAACTTCAATATGCGGGGATGGAAAAGACCATTCTGAGGTATATTCAATGCTGAAATCAGCGGAGGTGGAAATCAAAAAGGAACATCAAGTGTTGATGGTGAATAAAACCACTAAGTTCAAGAAGGGCAAGGGTAAGAAGAACTTCAAGAAGGACGGCAAGGAAGTTGCCGCGCTGTAAGCCGCTTGCCGTGAAGAAGTCAAGCAATGGACCCAAGCACGAGACCGAGTGCTTTTATTGCAAGGGAAGTGGTCATTTGAAGCGGAACTGCCCCAAGTACTTAGCGGACAAGAAGGCCGAAAAACCAAAGGTATATGTGATATACATGTAATTGATGTGTACCTTACCGATTGCTCGTAGTAGCTCCAGGGTATTTGATACCGTGCGGTTGCTCACATTTGTAACTCAAAGCAGAGCTACGGAATAAGCGAGATCGAAGGGCGAGGTGACGATCTTGCGTCAGGAATGGTTCCAAGGTCGATGTGATCGCCGTCGGCACGCTACCTCTACATTTACCTACGGGATTAGTTTTGAACGTCAATAAGTTTTATTGAGTACCAGCTTTGAGTATGAACATTGTATCAGGATCTCATTTAATTCAAGATCTCTACTCATTTAAATCCGAGAATAATGGTTGTTCTATTTATATGAGTGATATTTTTTATGGTCATGCCCCGCTGGTGAATGGTTTATTCTTAATGAATCTCGAGCGTAATGTCACACATATTCATAGTGTGAATACCAAAAGATATAAAGTTGATAACGATAGTCCCACATACTTGTGGCACTGCTGCCTTGGTCACATTGGTGTCAAGCGCATGAAGAAGCTCCATGTTGATGGACTTTTAGAGTCTCTAGATTATGAATTGTTTGACACATGCGAGCCATGCGTCATGGGCAAGATGACCAAGACTCCGTTCTCCGGAACAATGGAGCGAGCAACCAACTAATTGGAAATCATACATACTGATGTGTGCGGTCCAATGAGCGTTGAGGCTCGCGGAGGATATCGTTATGTTCTCACTCTCACTGATGACTTGAGTGGATATGGGTATGTCTACTTGATGAAACACAAGTCTGAGACTTTTGAAAAGTTCAAGGAATTTCAGAATGAGGTAGAGAATCAACGTGACCGAAAGTTAAAGTTCCTATGATCAGATCGTGCGGGAGAATATTTAAGTCACGAATTTGGTATGCACTTAAGAAAATGTGGAATCGTTTCACAACTCACACCGCTTGGAACACCTCAGCGAAATGGTGTGTCCGAATGTCGTAATCGCACTCTATTGGATATGGTGCGATCTATGATGTCACTTACTGATTTACCGCTATCATTTTGGGGATACGCTCAAGAGACAGCTACATTTACTTTAAATAGGGCACCGTCTAAATCCGTTGAGATGACACCGTATGAATTATGGTTTGGGAAGAAACCTAAGCTGTGATTTCTAAAAGTTTGGGGATGCGATGCTTATGTCAAGAAGCTTCAACCTGAGAAGCTCGAACCCAAGTCGGAAAAATGCGTATTCATAGGATACCCTAAGGAAACCATAGGGTATACTTTCTACTTAAGATCCGAAGGCAAGATCTTTGTTTCCAAGAACGGGTCCTTTCTGGAGAAAGAGTTTCTTTCGAAATAATTAAGTGGGAGGAAAGTAGAGCTTGATGAAGTACTACCTCTTGAAACGGTGAGTAGCGCAACTCAGGAAAATGTTCCTGTGGTGCCAGCACCGACAAGAGAGGAAGTTAATGATGGTGATCAAGATACTTCAGATCAAGCTCCTACTGAACTTCGAAGGTCCACAAGGACACGTTCCGCACCAGAGTGGTACGGCAATCCTATCTTGGAAATCATGTTGTTAGACAACGGTGAACCTTCGAACTATGAAGAAGCTATGACGGCCCCAGATTCCAACAAATGGCTTGAAGCCATGCAATCCGAGATAGGATCCATGTATGAAAACAAAGTGTGGACTTTGACAGACTTGCCCGATGATCGGCGAGCGATAGAAAACAAATGGATCTTTAAGAAGAAGACGGACGCAGATGGTAATGTCACCATATATAAAGCTCGACTTGTCGCTAAGGGTTATCGACAAGTTCAAGGGATTGACTATGATGAGACATTCTATCCCATAGCGAAGCTGAAGTCCGTCCGAATCATGTTAGCAATTGCCGCATACTATGATTATGACATATGGCAAATGGACGTCAAAACGGCTTTCCTTAATGGTCACCTTAAGGAAGAACTGTATATGATGCAGCCGGAAGGTTTTGTCGACCCTAAGAATGCTGACAAGGTATGCAAGCTCCAGCGCTCCATCTATGGGCTGGTGCAAGCATCTCGGAGTTGGAACATTCGCTTTAATGAGATGATTAAATCGTTTGGGTTTATGCAGACTTATGGAGAAGCCTGCGTTTACAAGAAAGTGAGTGGGAGCTCTGTAGCATTTCTCATATTATATGTGGATGACATACTTTTGATGGGAAATGATATAGAACTTTTGGACAGCATAAAGGCCTACTTAAATAAGTGTTTTTCAATGAAGGACCTTGGAGAAGCTGCTTACATATTAGGCATCAAAATATATAGAGATAGATCGAGACGCCTCATAGGTCTTCCACAAAGCACATACCTTGATAAGATATTGAAGAAGTTCAATATGGATCAGTCCAAGAAGGGGTTCTTGCCTGTGTTGCAAGGTGTGAAATTGAGCTCGACTCAATGCCCGACCACGGCAGAAGATAAAGAAGAGATGAGTGTCATCCCCTATGCCTCAGCCATAGGGTCTATCATGTATGCCATACCTGTACCAGACCTGATATAAACCTTGCCGTAAGTTTGGTAGGAAGGTACCAAAGTAATCCCGGCAAGGAACACTTGACAGTGGTCAAGAACATCCTTAAGTACCTGAAAAGGACTAAGGACATGTTTCTCGTATATGGAGGTGACGAAGAGCTCGTCGTAAAGGGTTACGCCGACGCTAGCTTTGACACAGATCTGGATGACTCTAAGTCACAAACCGGATACGTGTATATTTTGAATGGTGGGGCAGTAAGCTGGTGCAGTTGCAAGCAGAGCGTCGTGGCGGGATCTACGTGTGAAACGGAGTACATGGCAGCCTCAGAGGCAGCACATGAAGCAATATGGGTGAAGGAGTTCATCACCAACCTAGGAGTCATACCCAATGCGTCGGGGCCGATTACACTCTTCTATGACAACACTGGAGCTATTGCACTTGCCAAGGAGCCCAGGTTTCACAAGAAGACCAGGCACATCAAGCGTCGCCTCAACTCCATCCGTGAAAATGTTCAAGATGGAGACATAGATATTTGTAAAGTACATACGGACCTGAATGTAGCAGATCCGTTGACTAAACCTCTCCCTAGGGCAAAACATGATCAACACCAGAACGCAATGGGTGTTCGATTCATCACAATGTAACTAGATTATTGACTCTAGTGCAAGTGGGAGACTGTTGGAAATATGCCCTAGAGGCAATAATAAATGGTTATTATTATATTTCTGTGTTCATGATAATTGTCTATTATTCATGCTATAACTATGTTATCCGGAAATCGTAATACACGTGTGAATACATAGACCACAACAAGTCCCTAGTGAGCCTCTAGTTGACTAGCTCGTTGATCAACAGATAGTCATGGTTTCTTGACTATGGGCATTGGATGTCATTGATAACGGGATCACATCATTAGGAGAATGATGTGATGGACAAGACCCAATCCTAAGCATAGCTCAAAGATCGTGTAGTTCGTTTAGCTAGAGCTTTTCCAATTGTCGAGTATCATTTCCTTAGACCATGAGATTGTGCAACTCCCGGATACCGTAGGAGTGCTTTGAGTGTGCCAAACGTCACAACGTAACTGGGTGGCTATAAAGGTGCACTACAGGTATCTCCGAAAGTGTCTGTTGGGTTGGCACGAATTGAGACTGGGATTTGTCACTCCGTATGACGGAGAGGTATCTCTAGGCCCACTCGGTAATGCATCATCATAATGAGCTCAATGTGACCAAGTGTCTGGTCACGGGATCATGCATTAAGGTACGAGTAAACTGACTTGCCGGTAACGAGACTAAATGAGGTATTGGGATACCGACGATCGAGTCTCGGGCAAGTAACGAACCGATTGACAAAGGGAATTGAGTACGGGGTTAACTGAATCCTCGACATCGTGGTTCATCCGATGAGATCATCGAGGAGTATGTGGGAGCCAACATGGGTATCCAGATCCCGCTGTTGGTTATTGACTGGAGAGGCGTCTCGGTCATGTCTGCATATCTCCCGAACCCGTAGGGTCTACACACTTAAGGTTCGGTGACGCTAGGGTTGTAGAGATATGAGTATGCAGTAACCCGAAAGTTGTTCGGAGTCCCGGATGAGATCCCGGACGTCACGAGGAGTTCCGGAATGGTCCGAAGGTGAAGAATTATATATAGGAAGTCAGGTTTCGGCCATCCGGAAAGTTTCGGGGGTCACCGGTATTGTACCGGGACCATCGGAAGTGTCCCGGGGGTCCACCGGGTGGGCCCACCTATCCCGAAGGGCCCCATGGGCTGAAGTGGCATGGGAACCAGACCCTGGTGGGCTGGTGCACCCCACCCAGGGGCCCAAGGCGCCTAGGGTTGGAAACCCTAGGCCCCCGAGGGCATCGCCCCTGTTGGAAACCCTAAGGGGCCGTTGCCCGGGGCCACCCCCCTCTAGATGGGATCTCCAAGGGGTATCGCTAGCCTATATATAGTGGAGGGAGGGAGGCAGCCACACCCTAAGCCTTGGCGCCTCCTCTCCCTCCCGTGACACCTCTTCCTCCTCCAGAGGCGCTTGGCCAAGCCTGCTGAATCCTCTTGCATCCACCACCACGCCGTCGTCTTCTTTGGATCTTCATCAACCTCTCCTCCCCCCTTGCTGGATCAAGAAGGAGGAGACGTCACACTGACCGTACGTGTGTTGAACGCGGAGGTGCCGTCCGTTCGGCGCTAGGATCTCCGGTGATTGGATCACGACGTGTACGACTACCTCAACCCCGTTCTCTTGAACGCTTCCGCTCGCGATCTACAAGGGTATGTAGATGCACTCCTCTCTCTCGTTGCTGGATGAACTCATAGATTGATCTTGGTGAATGTAGGAATTTTTTTATTTTATGCAACGTTCCCCAACATGATCTATTCTGGACCAAGCAGCAGAACCTTATCTATCTGGATGTGATCAAGGCCAAGAAGAACATCTATGTTGATGTGCGCTGGATTGACACGCATCACATGTGGCAGGACAAGCACCGTGACTATTTTGGTGAGGCTTTGGATCTGGTGGAGCAGTTTGGCATTGAGCACATGCTTACATTTCACCTGGACTATGACCCAGACATTGTGGCTCAGTTCTTTGCTTTGGTCCACTTCCATTTTGATGAAGCAAGGACCATGACATGGATGACCAATGGTCAATAGATGACTGCTAAGTGGAAGGAATTCATGGATTTGCTTCACATTCTAGATGAGGGGCTCGACACGCCCGTTGGTGTTCGCCCTCATGCCAATTCTGAGTCAGCCAACAAGAACAAGCTTCAGTCCTACTTTGTTGAGAAGACGCTTCCTAGTAAGAAGAAGGTGTGGGTGCTGAATTCCTTCCTTGACATCATGCATCAGATCTTCCGCAACTCCCTCTTCCCGTGCATCGGTGACAAAGATAAGGTGCATGCCTATCTTGTGGATATGATGCTCCTTTGTGAGGAGGCGCGTCAGGTTCAGACGCAACCACTTGATGTCTCACACATCATGTGGTGCGAGCTTCAGTTTACGGTGTTCAACCGTAAGGTCCCCATCTATGGGCCTTACCTGTTTCTCGTGATCACCAAGACTTGGGAGAAGCTTTTCCCCGAGGATGAGTTTGTTGCCCCCGGCTGGATTCGTCATTGATATGTCTCCAACGTATCTATAATTTTTGATTGTTCCATGCTATTATATTACCCATTTTGGATGTTTATGGGCTTTACTCTACACTTTTATATCATTTTTGGGACTAACCTACTAACCGGAGGCCCAACCCAAATTGCTATTTTTATGCCTATTTTAGTGTTTCGAAGGAAAGGAATATCAAACGGAGTCCAAACGGAATGAAACCTTCGGGAGCGATCTTTTTGGAACAAACGCAATCCAGAGACTTGGAGTGGGCGTCAAAGTAATGGCGAGGCGGCCACGAGGTGCCCGGCGCGCCCTAGGGGGGCAGGCGCGCCCCCACCCTCGTGGGCCCCTCGTGGCTCCCCTGACCTACCTCCTTCGCCTATATATATCTACGTACCCCGAAAACATCCAGGAGCACCACGAAAAACTAATTCCACCACCGCAACCTTTTGTATCCGCAAGATCCCATCTTGGAGCCTTCACCGGCGCTCTGCCGGAGGGGAATCGACCATGGAGGGCCTCTACATCATCTCCGAGGCCTCTCCGACGAGTTGTGAGTAGTTTACCACAGACCTTCGGGTCCATAGTTATTAGCTAGATGGCTTCTTCTCTCTCTTTGAATCTCAATACAAAGTTGTCCTCGATCTTCTTGGAGATCTATTCGATGTAACTCTTTTTGCAGTGTGTTTGTCGAGATCCGATGAATTGTGGGTTTATGATCAAGTTTATCTATGAGAAATAATTGAATCTTCTCTGAATTCTTTTATGAGTGATTGGTTATCTTTGCAAGTTTCTTCGAATTATCAGTTTGGTTTGGCCTACTTGATTGATCTTTCTTGCAATGGGAGAAGTGCTTAGCTTTGGGTTCAATCTTGCGGTGTCCTTTCCCAGTGATAGCAGGGGTAGTAAGGCACGTATTGTATTGTTGCCATCGAGGATAAAAAGATGGGGTTTATATCATATTGCTTGAGTTTATCCCTCTACATCATGTCATCTTTCTTAATGCGTTACTCTGTTCTTCATGAACTTAATACTCTAGATGCAGGCAGGAGTCGGTCGATGTGTGGAGTAATAGTAGTAGATGCGGAATCGTTTTGATCTACTTGTCACGGACGTGATGCCTATATACATGATCATGCCTAGATAATCTCATAACTATGCACTTTTCTATCAATTGCTCGACAGTAATTTGTTCACCCACCATAATACTTATGCTATCTTGAGAGAAGCCACTAATGAAACCTATGGCCCCGGGTCTATCTTTTATAATATAAGTTTCCGATCCACTTTTATTTGCATCTTTCACTTTCCAATCTATATCATAAAAATACCAAAAATATTTATCTTATCTTATTATCTCTATCAGATCTCACTTTTGCAAGTTACTGTGAAGGGATTGACAACCCCTTTATCGCGTTGGTTACGTTGTTCTTGTTTGTTTGTGTAGGTGCGTGGGACTTTTGAGGAGCCTCCTACTGGATTGATACATTGGTTCTCAAAAACTGAGGGAAATACTTACGCTACTTTGCTGCATCACCCTTTCCTCTTCAAGGGAAAACCAATGCAGTGCTCAAGAGGTAGCAAGAAGGATTTCTACCGCTGTTGCCGGGGAGGTCTTCGCTCAAGTCAAGACATACCAATTAGCCATCACAAACTCATCTCCCTCGCATTACATTATTTGCCATTTTCCTCTCGTTTTCCTCTCCCCCACTTCACCCTTGCCGTTTTATTCGCCCTCTCTTTACCGTTCACCTCACTTTTTCGCTTGCCTTTTGTGTGCTTATGTGTTAGATTGCTTGTCACGATGGCTCAAGATAATACAAAATTGTCTGACTTTTCCAATACCAATAATAATGATTTCCTTAGCACTCCGATTGCTCCTCTTAATGATGTTGAATCTTGTGAAATCAATGCTGCTTTGTTGAATCTTGTTATGAAAGATCAATTCTCCGACCTTCCTAGTGAAGATGACGCTACCCATCTAAACAACTTTGTTGATTTGTATGATATGCAAAAGAAGAAAGATACGGATAATGCTATTGTTAAATTGAAGTTATTTCCATTTTCACTTAGAGATCGTGCTAAAACTTGATTTTTGTCTTTGCCTAAAAATAGTATTGATTCATGGAATAAGTGCAAAGATGCTTTTATCTTTAAATATTTTCTTCCTGCTAATATTATCTCTCTTAGAAACGATATTATGAATTTTAAACAACTTGATCATGAGCATGTTGCCCAATCTTGGGAAAGAATGAAATTAATGATTCGCAATTGCCCTACACATTGTTTTAATTTATGGATGATCATACAAAAAATTTATGCCGGATTGAATTTTGCTTCTAGAATCTTTTAAATTTGGCCGCGAGAGGCACTTTTATGGAAATCACTTTAGGAGAAGCTACTAAACTCCTTGATAACATTATGGTTAATTACTCTCAATGGCACACCGAAAGATCTACTAGTAAAAAAGTTCATGCTATAGAAGAAATTAATGTTTTTAGTGGAAAGATGGATGAACTTATGAAATTGTTTGCTACTAAGAGTGCTCCTATTGATCCTAATGATATGCCTTTGTCTACTTGATTGAGAATAATAATGAAACTATGGATGTGAATTTTGTTGGTAGGAATAATTTTGGTAGAGGAAACTTTAATCCTAGGCTGTTTCCTAGTAATTCCTCTAATAATTATGGTAATTCCTACAACAATTCTTATGGAAATTTTGATAAGATGCCCTCTGATTTTGAGAATAGTGTTAAAGAATTTATGATTTCTCAAAAGAATTTCAATGCTTTGCTTGAAGAAAAATTGCTTAAAGTTGATGAATTGGCTAGGAACGTTGATAGACTTTCTCTTGATGTTGATTCTTTGAAACTTAGATCTATTCCACCTAAGCATGATATCAATGAGTCTCTCAAAGCCATGAGAATTTCCATTGATGAGTGCAAAGAAAGAACCACTAGGATGCATGCTAAGAAAGATTGCTTTATAAAAGCGTGTTCTTCTAGTTTCCATGAAAATAATGATGAAGATCTAAAATTTATTGATGTGTCTCCTATTAAGTCTTTGTTTTACAATATGAATCTTGATAATGATGGGACTGGAGATGAGTCAACTTTAGTTAAAAGGCGTCCCAATGATTCGGAGTTTTTAGATCTTGATGCTAAATTTGGTAAAAGTGGGATTGGAGAGGTCAAAACATTACATAGCATTGAACCCACTATTATGGATTTCAAGGAATTTAATTATGATAATTGTTCTTTAATAGATTGTATTTCCTTGTTGCAATCCGTGTTGAATTCTCCTCATGCTTATAGTCAAAATAAAGCTTTTACCAAACATATTGTTGATGCCTTGATGCAATCTTATGAGGAAATTAGTTGGAAGTGTCTATACCTAGAAAACTTTATGATGAGTGGGAACATACAATTAAAATTAAAATTAAATATCATGAATGCTATGCTTTGTGTGATTTGGGTGCTAGTGTTTCCATGATTCCGAAAACTTTATGTGATGTGCTAGGTTTCCATGAATTTGATGATTGCTCTTTAAATTTGCACCTTGCGGATTCCACAATTAAGAAACCTATGGGAAGGGTCAATGATGCTCTTATTGTTGCAAATAGTAATTATGTGCCCGTAGATTTTATCGTTCTTGATATAGATTGCAATCTTTCATATCCTATTATTCTTGGTAGACCTTTCCTTAGAACGATTGGTGCAATATTGATATGAAGGAAGGGAATATTAGATTCCAATTTCCATTAAGGGAAGGCATGGAACACTTCCCTAGAAAGAAAGTCAAATTACCTTATGAATCTATTATGCGAGCTACTTATGATTTGAATACCAAAGTTGGCAACACTTAGATCTATTCTCGCTTTTATGCCTAGCTAGGGGCGTTAAACGATAGCGCTTGTTGGGAGGCAACCCAATCTTATTTTTGTTCCTTGCTTTTTGCTTCCGTTTAGTAATAAATATTTCATCTAGCTTCTGCTTAGATGTGGTTTTATGTTTTAATTAGTGTTTGTGCCAAGTAGAACCTATAGGATAACCTACGGTGATAATTAATTTGATTCTGCTGAAAAACAGAAACTTTTGTACGCACGAGAATAATTTTAATAAATCACAGAAACGTGTTTTGCGTTGATTATTTTTGAAGTAGATCAATAGACAAATTGCCCAGGACTTCCTATTTTTGTAGGAGGTTTAGAGTTCCAGAAGTATTCGAAAGTTACAGATTTCTACAGACTGTTCTGTTTTTGACAGATTCTGTTTTTCGTGTGTTGTTTGCTTATTTTGGTGCATCTATGGCTAGTATCGGGGGGTATGAACCATAGAGAAGTTGGAATACAGTAGGTTTAACACCAATATAAATAAAGAATGAGTTCGTTACAGTACCTTATGTGGTGGTTTTTCTTTCTTGCACTAACGGAGCTTATGAGATTTCCTGTTGAGTTTTGTGTTGTGAAATTTCCAAGTTTTGGGTAAAGATTTGATGGACTATGGAATAAGTAGTGGCAAGAGCCTAAGCTTGGGGATGCCCATGGCACCCCAAGATATTCAAGGACAACCAAAAGCCTAAGCTTGGGGATGCCCCGGAAGGCATCCCCTCTTTCGTCTTCGTTTATCGGCAACTTTACTTGGAGCTATATTTTTATTCGCTACATGATATGTGTTTTGCTTGGAGCGTCTTATATGATATGAGTCTTTGCTTTTTAGTTTACCACAGTAATCCTTGCTGTACACACCTTGGAATTTATTAGAATACTCTATGTGCTTCACTCTTTTAAGCTAGATAGTTTTGCTCAAGTGCTTCACTTATACTTTTTAGAGCACGGCGGTGGCTTGATTTCATAGAAATTGTTGATCTCTCATGCTTCACTTATATTATTTTGAGAGTCTTTATAACAACATGGTATTTGCTATGGTTATATATTTGGTCATAGAGTGATGAGCATCCAAGTTGGGTATAATAAAAACTATCATAGAAAGTGCATTAAACACTATGATCAATTTGATGCTTGATAATTGTTTCGAGATATAAAGGTGGTAATGTTAGAGTCATGCTAGTTGGGTAATTATGAAATTGAGTAATACTTGTGTTGAAGTTGGCAAGTCCCGTAGCATGCATGTATGGTAAAAGTTGTGTGACAAATTTGTTGCATGGGGTGCTCTTTTAATTGTCTTCCTTATGTGTGGAGGTTGGGATCGCGCGATGGTTAACTCCTACCAACCCTTCCCCTAGGAGCGTGCGTAGTAGTACTTTGCTTCTAGGGCAAGTAGACTTTTGCAATAAGTATATGAGTTCTTTATGACTAATGTGAGTCCATGGATTATACGCACTCTCACCCTTCCACCATTGCTAGCCTTTATTATACCGCGCAATTTTCACCAGTATCATTCACCCATTATTTACCTTCCTCAAAACAGCCACCATACCTACCTATTATGGCATTTCCATAGCCATTACGAGATATATTGCCATGCAACTTTCCACCGTTCCGTTTATTATGACAGGCACCATCATTGTCATTGCTCTTTGCATGATCATGTAGTTGACATCGTATTTGTGGCAAGGCCACCTTCATAATTTTTCCTACATGTCACTCTTGGTTCATTGCATATCCCGGTACACCGCTGGAGGCATTCACATAGAGTCATATTTTGTTCTAAGTATTGAGTTGTAATTCTTGAGTTGTAAATCAATAAAAGTTTGATGATCTCTATTATTAGAGCATTGCCCCAAGTGAGGAAAGGATGATGAAGACTATGATTCCCCCACAAGTCGGGATGAGACTTCGGACTTTATAAAAATAAAAGAGGCCAAATAAGCCCATAAAATAAAAGAGGCCAAAGAAGCCCATAAAAAAAGAGGCCAAAGAAGCCCACCAAATAAAAATAAAAGAGAAAAAAAGAGAAAAAAATAAGAAAGAAAAAAATATAAATGATAGAAAAGAGAGAAGGGACTATGCTACTATCTCTTTTCCACACTTGTGCTTCAAAGTAGCACCATGATCTTCATGATAGAGAGTCTCTTATGTTGTCACTTTCATATACTAGTGGGAATTTTTCATTATAGAACTTGGCTTGTATATTCCAATGATGGGCTTCCTCAAAATGCCCTAGGTCTTCGTGAGCAAGCAAGTTGGATGCACACCCACTTAGTTTCTTTTGTTGAGCTTTCATATATTTATAGCTCTAGTGCATCTGTTGCATGGCAATCCCTACTCACTCACATTGATATCTATTAATGGGCATCTCCATTGCATGTTGATACACCTAGTTGATGTGAGACTATCTTCTCCCATTTTGTTTTCACAACCACCACCCTATTACACATATAGTGCTATGTCCATCGCTTGCGCTAATGTATTGCATAAGAGTTGAAAAAGTTGAAGCGCGTTAAAAAGTATGAACCAATTGCTTGGCTGAAACCGGGGTTGTGCATGATGGGAGTATTTTGTGTGATGAAAATGAAGCATGGCCTAACTATATGATTTTGTAGGGGTGAGCTTTCTTTGGCTATGCTATTTTGATAAGACATGATTACTTGTTAGTATGCTTGAAGTATTACTATTTTTATGTTTTATAAGCTTTTATCTTGAATCACTTGGATCTAAACAATCATGTCACAATAAAGAAAATTACATTGAGAATTATGCTAGGTAGCATTCCACATCAAAAATTCTATATTTATCATTTACCTACTCGAGGACGAGCAAGAATTAAGCTTGGGGATGCTTGATACGTCTCCAACTTGTCTATATTTTTTTATTGTTCCATGCTATTATATTACCCGTTTTGTACGTTTATGGGGTTTACTCTACACTTTTTATATCATTTTTGGGACTAACCTACTAACCGGAGGCCCAGCCCGAATTGTCGTTTTTTTTGCCTATTTCAGTGTTTCGAAGGAAAGGAATATCAAACGGAGTCCAAATGGAATGAAACCTTCGGGAGTCCAAACGGAACGCAATCCAGGAGACTTGGAGTGGACATCAAGAAGTAACCGAGGCAACCACGAGGGTGCCCGGCGCGCCCTAGGGGGGCAGGCGCACCCCCACCCTCATGGGCCCCTTGTGGCTCCCCTGATCTACCTCCTTCGCCTATATATATATATATATCTACGTACCCCGAAAACATCCAGGAGCACCACGAAAAACTAATTCCACCGCCGCAACCTTCTGTATCCGCGAGATCCCATCTTGGAGCCTTCGTCGGCGCTCTGTCGGAGGGGGAATCGACCACGGAGGGCCTCTACATCATCTCCAAGGCCTCTCCGATGAGTTGTGAGTAGTTTACCACAGACCTTCGGGTCCATAGTTATTAGCTAGATGGCTTCTTCTCTCTCTTTGAATCTCAATACAAAGTTCTCCTCGATCTTCTTGGAGATCTATTCGATGTAACTCTTTTTGCGGTGTGTTTGTCGAGATCCGATCAATTGTGGGTTTATGATCAAGTTTATCTATGAGAAATAATTGAATATTCTCTGAATTCTTTTATGTGTGATTGGTTATCTTTGCAAGTCTCTTCGAATTATCAGTTTGGTTTGGCCTACTAGATTGATCTTTCTTGCAATGGGAGAAGTGCTTAGCTTTGGGTTCAATCTTGCGGTGTCCTTTCCCAGTGACAACAGGGGCAGCAAGGCTATTGTATTGTTGCCATCGAGGATAAAAAGATGGGGTTTATATCATATTGCTTGAGTTTATCCCTCTACATCATGTCATATTTCTTAATATGTTACTCTGTTTTTCATGAACTTAATACTCTAGATGCAGGCAGGAGTCGGTCGATGTGTGGAGTAATAGTAGTAGATGCAGAATCGTTTCGATCTACTTGTCACGGAACTGATGCCTATATACATGATCATGCCTAGATAATCTCATAACTATGCACTTTTCTATCAATTGCTCGACAGTAATTTGTTCACCCACCGTAATACTTATGCTATCTTGAGAGAAGCCACTAGTGAAACCTATGGCCCTGGGTCTATCTTTTATCATATAAGTTTCCGATCTACTTTTATTTGCATCTTTTACTTTCCAATCTATATCATGAAAATACCAAAAATATTTATCTTATCTTATTATCTCTATCAAATCTCACTTTCGCAAGTTACCGTGAAGGGATTGACAACCCCTTTATCGCGTTGGGTGCGAGGTTCTTGTTTGGTTGTGTAGGTGCGTGGGACTTTTGAGGAGCCTCCTACTGGATTAATACCTTAGTTCTCAAAAACGAAGGGAAATACTTACGCTACTTTGCTGCATCACCCTTTCCTCTTCAAGGGAAAAACAACGCAGTGCTCAAGAGGTAGCAGTCATGAGCCCATCAAGCTCCGCATCAAGAGCCAATGGGCTAACACCACCACCGAGGTCGAGGCTGCCAAGATGGATGTGGATGAGAATGAGATCGAGGAGGAGGAAGCGGCTGAGGTTCGTTCTGCTGGATACACTCCTCCCTCTACTGAGCCCTCTTGGTTTAAGAAGTTGAAGTCGAAGATGAAGAAGTTGTTCTGCATGCAGACCCAGGGACAGTACAGGGCCCATGTTGCTCAGAAGGAGAGTTGCCATCGCGACAAGAGGATCTTGAGGATGTTTGACGAGGAGATGTCTAGCGGATCTGAGAAGCACATCACCCTAGAGGCAGCCTGGATGGCTAAGCAGGGCTACAAGTGGACTGATTCCGAGGAGGAGAAGGAAGAGACCATTCTCGCTGTTGAGTCCGACGAGGAGTCGTTTTCAGCCTGAGCTGCCACATGTGTCGTAGGTGTCCTCTCTGCCTGTTTGGTGTTTCAATGCCAAAGGGGGAGAGGGTGTAGGATTTGCGCGTCTTGTGTCATGTGTTTCGCTTTGTCGCTTTGCTTTCGGTCTTTTGAACCTCATTTGCGTTGGTTTGGTTTGCGCTCGTAAGACCATGTTATCTATCATATGGTGTAAGACATATGCACTCTAGCGTATCTTATTGTCTTTGTTACTTGGTAATATCCATCATCTTGCCTTCTTGCTTAGTGTTAGTTATATTGTTGCAAGAGATGCCTTGTCTATAAAATATTGGGGGAGTGTTGATCCTAATATGTGTGCCGTGCAGTCCAAAGCACATCTCTAGAGTGCACACATCTAGGGGGAGCCCGTCTATATTTTATAGATGGTGGGTTTGCCGTTGCCTCATTTTATATCCCTATGTGCAAATCCCGTATTGTCATCAATCCACCAAAAAGGGGGAGATTGTAAGGTCATATTTATCCCTTAGTAGTTTTGGTGATTGATGACAATGCTTTTGCGGACTAATCGTGTGCATTGAGCGTTTCAGATATATCATGTCTAAACACAAGACGATTTGGTGCCCCTCGAAGACTATTGAAGACGACGTTTCTCTATGTTTCTTTTCGGTGGATTTGAGTCGTAGGAAAGCCGTACTATTAAGAGGGGGTCCGCGTTGGAAAGTTTTGGGTGGAATCTCACGTACAAATTTGTTCCTTTTGCACCACCTTTCCTTTGGCTCTTTGGAGCATCCTCCATCTTTCCATGTCTAGGAAAAATGAAGGACTCCTAATGTTGCGGTTCTGAGGCACGCGGTAGTACTGCTCCCCAGAGAGGTACTACTGCTTGCCCTTGCGGTAGTACCGGCATCCGGAGCGGTAGTACCATCAGAGCTCACGGTAGTACCGCTCCGTGGGAGCGGTAGTACCGTAGGCTTCTGGTCAGGGGCTGCCGCCCGAGCAGTAGTAGGGGCGGATGTAATTTTTTGCATCCGCGCCCAACGCGGTAGTACCGCGCCCTCGGCGCTGTAGTACCGTAAGCCCTGGCCAGGCACAACGGCATGAACGGAAGTAGGGGTGGATGTAATTTTTTACATCCGCGCCCTACACGGTAGTACCACGCTTGTCTTGCGGTAGTATCGTGTCGGATTTTTGCATAGACCTAAACTCAGCGGAAGTAGTCACAGATGTAATTTTTATGTCCGTGCCTTCTCTGGCTTGACTATCCCTGCCTTGAGGTAGTGCTGAAAGGGCGCGCTGTAGTACCACGCCAGCGGTTCTACCACTCCCTGTCTTTGCACAACAGGTCTAGTCCTGGCCTCTGCTGAGCCAGCGGTAGTACCGCGATCCCCCACGGTAGTACTGCAGGCCCGTTCGGTAGTACCACCTGCATGGTGCGGTAGTACCACGCGTCGCGGGGTGAGTTGGTGGATAACGGTTGGATATGTTCTTCCACTATAAAAGGGGTGTCTTCTTGTTCGAGTCGACCACCTCTTCCATCCCCAAGCTCCATTGATGCTCTAAGCTCCATTTTCGCCCGATCTCTCTCCCTAGCCAATCAAACTTGTTGATTCTCTAGGGATTGGTTGAGAAGGCCTCGATCTACACTTCCACCAAGAGAAATTTGATTCCCCCACTAATCCCTTGCGGATCTTTTTACTCTTGGGTGTTTGAGCACCCTAGACGGTTGAGGTCACCGCGGAGCCATAGTCCACTATGGTGAAGCTTCGTGGTGTCGTTAGGAGCCTCCAATTAAGTTGTGGAGATTGCCCCAACCTTGTTTGTAAAGGTTCGGTCACCGCCTCCAAGGGCACCAATAGTGGAATCACGACATCTCTCATTGTGTGAGGGCGTGAGGAGAATATGGTGGCCCTAGTGGCTTCTTGGGGAGCATTGTGCCCCCACACTGCTCCAACGGAGACGTACTTCCCCTCAAAGGGAAGGAACTACGGTAACACATCCTCGTCTCCATCGATTTCACTCTTGGTTATCTCTTACCCTTACTTGTGCAAGTTATATTGTGTTCTATCCTTCACTTGCTTGTGTACTTATTGTTGTTGCATCATACAGGTTGCTCACCTAGTTGCATATCTAGACAACCTACTCTGATGCAAAGTTTAATTTGGTAAAGAAAAGCTAAAAATTGTTAGTTGCCTATTCACCCCCCCTCTAGTCAACTATATCGATCCTTTCACAAAGGCACCAAAGTTTTGAGAACCGCTGCTGGGTAACCACGGATCCAGTTGTCCAGAAGCACTTTAATGGAGCAGCCATCGCCCACAGCCCACAGGACCCCTTTCATCACAAGTTCCCTTTCAAACAAAATGCTACACCAAGTATAGGATGACGAACGTGGTTTCGAGGCTTCCCAGAAATTGTAGTCCAGAAAATATCTTCCTTTAAGGACCTTAGCACAAAGGGAGTTGGGTTCCGTAATGTGACGCCAGCACTATTTGCCCAACATTGCCTGGTCAAAGGTCACAAAGTCTCTAAAGCCCATGCCACTTAGAGACTTAGGTATAGCAAGCCAATCCTACGAGCGCCAATGCATCTTCTTTTTCCCATCTTCAAACCCCCACCAGTGGTCAGCAACACAAGACTTCATCTTTTCATAAGTAGAAACAAGCACCCGAAAGCAACTCATAGTGTAATTTGGGATCTCCTGGGTTATAGACTTGAGCCTGATCTATCTACCAGCTCTAGAGAGAGGCCTATCAGTCCAAATATTAACACCCTTCCAAACACGGTCCGACAGGAACTTGTAGCTGCCCTACAAATCTTCATGGGCATCCCCAAATATGTATCTTGTAGGATCTCATTATTCACCTGGAGATAACCCTTCACAACCCTTCTGATCGTCCCTGGACAATGTTTACCAAAGAAGATAGTGGATTTGTGGAGGTTCACCCTTTGACCTGAAGCATTACAATAGGACTGTATGGTAGCATCTAGGGTCTGGACACTCCTCATATCACTTCTAGCAAAGAAGATCCTATCGTCTGCAAACAGCAAATGGGAAATAGGGGGACCCGTTGGGTAACGTAGCATGCAATTTCAAAAAACTTCCTACGATCATGCAAGATCTATCTAGGATATGCATAGCAACGAGAGGGGGAGAGTGTGTCCACGTACCCTCGTAGACCGAAAGCAGAAGCATTAGGTCAACGTGGTTGATGTAGTCGAACGTCTTCACGATCCACCCAATCCAAGTACCGAACGTACGGCACCTCCGTGTTCAGCACACGTTCAGCTCGATGACGTCCCTCGAACTCTTGATCCAGTAGAGGGTCGAGGGAGAGTTCCATCAGCACGACGGCATGGCGACGGTGCTAGTGATGTGATCCGCGCAGGGCTTCTCGTAAGCACTAGATGCTATGACCGGAGGCGTAAACTGTGCAGGGGGCACCGCACACGGCTAAGAGAACAATTGATGTGCCTTTGGGGTGCTCCCTGCCCACATATATAAAGGAGGGAGAGAGAGGCCAGCAGCCAGGAGGGGCGTGCCATGGGGGGTCCTACTTGGACTCCTAGTCCAAGTAGGATTCGCCCCCACCCCCTTTTCTCTCTTCCACCGGAGGGAAAAGGAGGGAGAGGGAGAGGGAACGGGAAGGGGGCGTCGCCCCCTCCTCCTTGTCCTATTCAGACTCTCTAGGAGGGGGGCACGCGGCTACCCCCGTGGGATTCCCTCTGTCTCCCTTAGGCACATGTTGGCTCAACACTTCCCCGGGGGGTTCTGGTAACCCCTCGGTACTCCGAAAAAATACCCGAATCAATCGAAACCATTTCGATGTCCGAATATAAGGTTCCAATATATTAATCTTTACCTCTCGACCATTTCGAGACTCTTCGTCATGTCTGTGATCTCATCCGGGACTCTGAACAAACTTCGGTCACCAAATCACATAACTTATAATACAAATCGTCATCGAACGTTAAGCGTGTGGACCCTACAGGTTTGAGAACTATCTAGACATGACCAAGAAACATCTCCGATCAATAACCAATAGCAGAACCTGGATGCTCATATTGGCTCCTACATATTCTACGAAGATCTTTATCGGTCAAACCGCATAACAACATACGTCATTCCCTTTGTCATCGGTACGTTACTTGCCCGAGATTCGATCGTCAGTATCATCATACCTAGTTCGATATTGTTATCGGCAAGTCTCTTTACTCGTTCCGTAATGCATCATCCCGCAACTAACTCATTAGTCACATTGCTTGCAAGGCTTATAGTGATGTGCATTACCGAGAGGGCCCAGAGATACCTCTCTGATACACGGCGTGACAAATCCTAATCTTGATCTATGCCAACCCAACAAATACCTTCAGAGACATCTGTAGAGCATCTTTATAATCATCCAGTTACGTTGTGACGTTTGATAGCACACAAGGTGTTCCTCCGGTATTCGGGAGTTGCATAACTCATAGTCAGAGGAACATGTATAAGTCATGAAGAAAGCAATAGCAATAAAACTAAATGATCATTATGCTAAGCTAACAGGATGCGTCTTGTCCATCACATCATTCTCTAATGATGTGATCACGTTCATCAAATGACAACACATGTCTATGGTCAGGAAACATAACCATCTTTGACCAACGAGCTAGTTAAGTAGAGACATACTAGGGAGACTCTGTTTTGTCTATGTATTCACACATGTACTAAGTTTCTGGTTAATACAATTCTAGCATGAATAATAAACATTTATCATGATATAAGGAAATATAAATAACAACTTTATTATTGCCTCTAGGGCATATTTCCATCAGTCTCCCACTTGCACTAGAGTCAATAATCCAGATTACATAGTAATGATTCTAACACCCATGGAGTCTTGGTGGTTATCATGTGTTGCTCGTGGAAGAGGCTTAGTCAATGGGCCCGCAACATTCAAATATGTATGTATTTTTCAAATCTCTATGTCTCCCTCCATGACTTGATCGCGGATGGAATTGAAGCGTCTTTCAATGTGTTTGGATCTCTTGTGAAATCTGGATTCCTTGGTAAGGCTATTGCTCCAGTATTGTCACAAAGGATTTTCATTGGACCCGATGCACTAGGTATTACACCTAGATCGGATGTGAACTCCTTCATCCAGACTCCTTCATTTGCTGCTTCTGAAGCAGCTATGTACTCCGCTTCACACGTAGATCCCGCCATGACGCTTTGTTTGGAACTACACCAACTGACAGCTCCACCATTCAATATAAATACGTATCCAGTTTGTGACTTAGAGTCATCCGGATCAGTGTCAAAGCTTGCATCAACGTAACCGTTTACGATAAGCTCTTTGTCACCTCCATAAACAAGAAACATATCCTTAGTCCTTTTTAGGTATTTCGGGATGTTCTTGACTGCTGTCCAGTGATCCACTCCTGTATTAGTTTGGTACCTGCCTGCTAAACTTATAGCAAGGCACACATCACGTCTGGTACACAGTATTGCATACATGATAGAAACTATGGCTGAGGCATATGGAATGACTTTCATTTTCTCTCTATCTTCTGCAGTGGTCGGGCATTGAGTCTGACTCAACTTCACACCTTCTAACACAGGCAAGAACCCTTTCTTTGACTGATCCATTTTGAACTTCTTCAAAACTTTATCAAGGTATGTGCTTTGTGAAAGTCCAATTAAGCATCTTGATCTATCTCTATAGATCTTGATGCCCAATATATAAACAGCTTCACCGAGGTCTTTCATTGAAAAATTCTTATTCAAGTATCCTTTTATGCTATCCAGAAATTATGTATCATTTCCAATCAACAATATGTCATCCACATATAATATTAGAAATGCTACAGAGGTCCCACTCACTTTCTTGTAAATACAGGCTTCTCCAAAAGTCTGTATAAAACCATATGCTTTGATCACACTATCAAAGCGTATATTCCAACTCCGAGAGGCTTGCACCAGTCCATAAATGGATCGCTGTGGCTTGCACACTTTGTTAGCACCTTTCGGATCGACAAAACCTTCTGGTTGCATCATATACAACTCTTCTTTAAGAAATCCATTAAGGAATGCAGTTTTGACATCCATTTGCCATATTTCATAATCATAAAATGCGGCAATTGTTAACATGATTCGGACAGACTTAAGCATCTCTACGGGTGAGAAGGTCTAATCGTAGTCAACTCCTTGAACTTGTCGAAAACCTTTTGCAACAAGTCGAGATTTGTAGACAGTAACATTACCGTCAGCGTCAGTCTTCTTCTTGAAGATCCATTTATTCTCTATGGCTTGTCGATCATCGGGCAAGTCAACCAAAGTCCACACTTTGTCTCATACATGGATCACATCTCACATTTCATGGCCTCAAGCCATTTCACGGAATCTGGGCTCATCATCGCTTCCTCATAGTTCGTAGGTTCGTCATGGTCTACTAACATGACTTCCAGAACAGGCTTGTCGTACCACTCTGATGCGGAACGTACTCTGGTTGACCTACAAGGTTTGGTAGTAACTTGATCTGAAGTTTCATGATCATCATCATTAACTTCCTCGCTAATTGGTGTAGGCATCACTGGAACTGATTTCTGTGATGAACTACTTTCCAATTCGGGAGAAGGTACAATTACCTCATCAAGTTCTACTTTCCTCCCACACACTTCTTTCGAGAGAAATTCCTTCTCTAGAAAGGATCCATTCTTAGCAACGAATATCTTGCCTTCGGATCGGTGATAGAAGGTGTACCCAACAGTCTCCTTTGGGTATCCTTTGAAGATGCATTTCTCCGATTTGGGTTCGAGCCTATCAGTTTGAAGCTTTTTCACATAAGCATCGCAGCCCCAAACTTTAAGAAATGACAGCTTTAGGTTTCTTGCCACACCACAGTTCATATGGTGTCATCTCAACGGATTTAGATGGTGCCCTATTTAATGTGAATGTAGCCGTCTCTAAAGCATAACCCCAAAACGATAGTGGTAAATCGGTAAGAGACATCATAGATTGCACCATATCTAATAAAGTATGGTTACGACGTTCAGACACACCATTACGCTGTGGTGTTCCAGGTGGCGTGAGTTGCGAAACTATTCCACATTGTTTCAAATGAAGATCAAACTCATAACTCAAATATTCACCTCCATGATCAGATCGTACAATCTTTATTTTTTGTTACGATGATTTTCCACTTCACTCTTAAATTCTTTGAACTTTTCAAATATTTCAGACTTATGTTTCATCAAGTAGATATACCCATATCTGCTCAAATAATTTGTGAAGGTCAGAAAATAACGATACCCGCTGCGAGCCTCAACACTCATTGGACCGCGTACATCAGTATGTATTATTTCCAATAAGTCAGTTGCTCACTCCATTGTTTCGGAGAACGGAGTTTTAGTCATCTTGCCCATGAGGCATGGTTCGCAAGTATCAAGTGATTCATAATCAAGTGATTCCAAAATCCCATCAGCATGGAGTTTCTTCATGCGCTTTACACCAATATGACCTAAACGGTAGTGCCACAAATAAGTTGCACTACCATTATTAATTTGCATCTTTTGGCTTCAATATTATGAATATGTGTATCATTACAATCGAGATTCAACAAAAATAGACCACTCATCAAGGGTGCATGACCATAAAAGATATTACTCATATAAATAGAACAACCATTATTCTCTGATTTAAATGAATAAATGTCTAGCATCAAACAAGATCCTGATATAATGTTCATGCTCAACGCTAGCACCAAATAACAACTATTCAGGTCTAAAACTAATCCCGAAGGTAGATGTAGAGGTAGCATGCCAACGGCAATCACATCGACTTTGGAACCATTTCCCACGCGCATCGTCACCTCGTCCTTAGCCAATCTTCATTTAATCTGTAGCCCCTATTTCGAGTTGCAAATATGAGCAACAGAACCAGTATCAAATACCCAGGTGCTACTACGGGCATAAGTAAGGTACACATCAATAACATGTATATCAAATATACCTTCCACTTTGCCATCCTTCTTATCCGCCAAATACTTGGGGCAGTTCCACTTCTAGTGACCAATCCCTTTGCAGTAGAAGCACTCAGTTTCAGGCTTAGGTCCAGACTTGGGTTTCTTCCCGGGAGCAGCAACTTGCTTGCCATTCTTTTTGAAGTTCCCCTTCTTTCCTTTCCCCCATTTTTGAAACTAGTGGTCTTGTTCACCATCAACACTTGATGCTCCTTCTTGATTTCTACCTCCGCAGCCTTTAGCATTGCGAAGAACTCGGGAATTGTCTTTTCCATCCCTTGCATATTATAGTTCATCATGAAGCCTTTATAGCTTTGTTGCAGTGATTGAAGAACTTTGTTAATGACACTATCATCAGGAAGATTAACTACCAGCTGAGTCAAGTGGTTATGGTACCCAGACATTATGTGTTCACTAACAGAACTATTCTCCTCTATCTTGCGGCTATAGAACTTGTTGGAGACTTTGTATCTCTCAACTCAGGCATTTGCTTGAAATATTAACTTCAACTCTTGGAACATCTTATATGCTCCATGATGTTCAAAACGTCTTTGAAGTCCCGATTCTAAGTCATAAAGCATGGTACACTGAACTATCGAGTAGTCATCAACCCGCGACTGCCAGGCGTTCACAACGTCTGCAGTTGCTGGAGGGGGTGGAACACCTAGCGGTGCTTCTAGGACATAATTCTTCTGTGAAACAATGAGGATAATCCTCAAGTTATGGACCCAGTCTGTGTAATTGCTACCATCATCTTTCAACTTAGCTTTCTCTAGGAACGCATTAAAAATCAAGGGAACGGTAGCACGGGCCATTGATCTACAACAACATAGATATGCAAAAAACTATCAGGTACTAAGTTCATGATAAATTAAAGTTCAATTAATCATATTACTTAAGAACTCCCACTTATATAGACATCCCTCTAGTCATCTAAATGATCACGTGATCCATATCAACTAAACCATGTCCGATCATCACGTGAGATGGAGTAGTTTTCAATGGTGAACATCTCTATGTTGATCATATCTACTATATGATTCACGTTCGACCTTTCGGTCTCAGTGTTCCGAGGCCATATCTGCATATGCTAGGCTCGTCAAGTTTAACCCGAGTATTCTGCACGTGCAAAACTGGCTTGCACCTATTGTATGTGAACATAGAGCTTATCACACCCGATCATCACGTGGTGTCTCGGCATGACGAACTATGGCAACGGTGCATACTCAGGGAGAACACTTATACCTTGAAATTTAGTGAGGGATCATCTTATAATGCTACCGCCGAACTAAACAAAATAAGACGCATAAAAGATAAACATCACATGCAATCAAAATATGTGACATGATATGGCCATCATCATCTTGTGCCTTTGATCTCCATCTCCAAAGCACCGTCATCATCTCCATTGTCACCAGCTTGACACCTTGATCTCCATCGTAGCATCGTTGTCATCTCGCCAACTATTGCTTCTACGACTATCGCTACCGCTTAGTGATAAAGTAAAGCAATTACATGGCGATTGCATTTCATACAATAAAGCGACAACCATAAGGCTCCTGCCAGTTGCCGACAACTTTTTACAAAACATGATAATCTCATACAATAACTTATATCACATCATGTATTGACCATATCACATCACAACATGCCCTACAAAAACAAATTAGACATCCTCTACTTTGTTGTTGCAAGTTTTACGTGGCTGCTACGGGCTTCTAGCAAGAACCGTTCTTACCTACGCATCAAAACCACAACGATTTTTCGTCAAGTGTGCTATTTTAACCTTCAACAAGGACCGGCCGTAATCAAACTCGATTCAACTACAGTTGGAGTAACAGACACCCGCCAGCCACCTGTGTGCGAAGCACGTCGATAGAACCAGTCTCATGAACGCGGTCATGTAATGTCGCTCCGGGCCGCTTCATCCAACAATACCGCCGAATCAAAGTAAGATGTTGGTGGTAAGTAGTATGACTATTATCGCCCACAACTCTTTGTGTTATACTCGTGCATTTCATCTACGCATAGACCTAGCTCGGATGCCACTGTTGGGTAACATAGCATGCAATTTCAAAAAAAATCCTACGATCACACAAGATCTATCTAAGAGATGCATAGCAACAAGAGGGGGAGTTTGTGTCCACGTACCCTCGTAGACCGAAAGCGAAAGCGTTAGGTCAATGCGGTTGATGTAGTCGAACGTCTTCACGGTCCAACCGATCCAAGTACCGAACGTACGGCACCTCCGTGTTCAGCACACGTTCAACTCGATGACGTCCCTCGAACTCTTAATCCAGTAGAGGGTCGAGGGAGAGTTCCGTCAACACGAAGGCGTGGCGACGGTGTTGGTGATGTGATCCGCGCAAGGCTTCGCCTAAGCACTACGATGCTATGACCGGAGGCGTAAACTGCGGAGGGGGGCACCGCACACGGCTAAGAGAACAATTGATGTGCCTTTGGGTGCTCCCTGCCCACATATATAAAGGAGGGGGGAAAGAGGTCGGCGGCCAGGAGGGGCGCGCCATGGGGGGAGTCCTACTTGGACTCCTAGTCCAAGTAGGATCCCCCCCCCTTTCTTTTCTTCCACCGGAGGCAAAAAGGAAGGAGAGGGAGAGGGAAAGGGAAGGGGGGCGCCGCCCCCTCCTCCTTGTCCTATTCGGACTCCCTAGGAGGGGGGCGTGCGGCCACCCCCCGTGGGCTTCCCTCTCTCCCTTAGGCCCATGTTGGCCCAACACTTCCCCGGGGGGTTCCAGTAACCCCTCGGTACTCCGGAAAAATACCCGAATCACTCGGAACAATTCTGATGTCCGAATATAACCTTCCAATATATGAATCTTTACCTCTCGACCATTTCGAGACTCCTCGTCATGTCCGTGATCTCATCCGGGACTCTGAACAAACTTTGGTCACCAAAACACATAACTCATAATACAAATCATCATTGAACATTAAGCGTGCGGACCCTACGGGTTCGAGAACTATGTAGACATAACCGAGACACATCTCTGGTCAATAACCAGTAGCGGAACCTGGATGCTCATATTGGCTCCTACATATTCTACGAAGATATTTATCGGTCAAACCGGATAACAACATATGTCATTCCCTTTGTCATCGGTATGTTACTTGCCTGAGATTCGACCGTCGGTATCATCATACCTAGTTCAATCTCGTTACCGGCAAGTCTCTTTACTCATTCCGTAATGCATCATCCCGCAACTAACTCATTAGTCATATTTCTTGCAAGGCTTATAGTGATGTGCATTACCGAGAGGGCCCAGAGATACCTCTCTGATACACGGAGTGACAAATCCTAATCTTGATCTATGCCAACCCAAAAAACACCTTCGGAGACACCTGTAGAGCATCTTTATAATCACCCAGTTACGTTGTGACATTTGATAGCACACAAGGTGTTCCTCCGGTATTCGGGAGTTGCATAATCTCATAGTCAGAGGAACATGTATAAGTCATGAAGAACGCAATAGCAATAAAACTAAACGATCATTATGCTAAGCTAACGAGATGGGTCTTGTCCATCACATCATTCTCTAATGATGTGATCCCATTTATCAAATGACAACACATGTCTATGGTCAGGAAACATAACCATCTTTGATCAACGAGCTAGTTAAGTAGAGGCATACTAGGGACACTCTGTTTTGTCTATGTATTCAAACATGTACTAAGTTTTTGGTTAATACAATTCTAGCATGAATAACAAACATTTATCATGATATAAGGAAATATAAATAACAACAAAAAACTTTATTATTGCCTCTAGGGCATATTTCCTCAGGACCTTGCCTTCCATTACGGATACTTTGTAGCTCACTAAGTTCCTTCCTTCTCTCGAACAAGATAGACCATCAATGCATAAAAGAAACAGGTAGGGGCTGATGGGTCCCCCTGCTTGATAACCCGTGAAGGAATCACAGGGCTAGTTAGCTCTCCATCCTCAAATTGTATTGTTTACATCCACGTATCTCATATTTGATCCAGTATATCCATACTAAACCATGCAATGTAGATAAAAACAACGTAGATCATTAGCGGATATAGAAATGAACATACAAATGCGCAATCCATTCACCAAAAGATCACAGTCGGATCTTCAAAAATCGCCAAAGTTCAGATAATGCACATAATACGATGGACAAGTTTAAACTCCATCTAAAACTTGAAATTAAAGTGGAGAAGGCGGATCTTCACCACTGCCTCGCCGGTCCTTTCCCCTTCTGGTCCCCGGCGCAGTTGTAGGCGTTGGCGGCTGGTGGAGGATCATTCGAGTCATGGGACGAGGCGCTGTGTTCGTCACCATCATCGTCGGAGGAGGAGTCGGAGAGGATGATGAGCCCTTTGAGCCGCCGGATGACCATGTGTTGTTGCTGCTTGAGCTTCGCCAGCCGAGCCGCATCCACCACCTCGCGCTCAGACTGCTCAACGGAGCCACCGAGTGATAACCCACAAGTGTAGGGGATCGCAATAGTTTTCGATAAGTAAGAGTGTCGAACCCAACGAGGAGCTAAAGGTAGAATAAATATTCCCTCAAGTTCTATCGACCACCGATACAACTCTACGCACGCTTGACGTTCGCTTTAGCTAGAACAAGTATGAAACTAGAAGTACTTTGTCGGTGTGATAGGATAGGTTTGCAAGATAATAAAGAACACGTAAATAAAAAGTAGGGGCTGTTTAGATAAAGATGTCATAAAGTAAATATTAGTAGAGATCTTTTTGTTACGAGAAGGTCATTTGTCCAAGGCAATCGATAACTAGACCGGTAATCACTATTGCAATTTTATTTGAGGGAGAGGCATAAGCTAACATACTTTCTCTACTTGGATCATATGCACTTATGATTGGAACTCTAGCAAGCGTCCGCAACTACTAAAGATTCATTAAGGTAAAACCCAACCATAGCATTAAAGTATCAAGTCCCCTTTTTTCCCATACGCAACAATCCCCTTACTCGGGTTTGTGTTTCAGTCACTCACGCAACCCACTATAAGCGAATCATGAACGCATTGCAACACCCTACAGCGGGAATCCCTCACGCTTGCGTGACACGGAGGGCACCATACGACAACACCAATAATAAAACATGCAACTCAAACCAATCACGATCATCAATTAACCCATAGGACAAAACGGATCTACTCAAACATCATAAGATAGCCATACATCATTGGGAAATAATATATAGCATTGAGCACCATGTTTAAGTAGAGATTACAGCGGGTAAGAGAGAGGTTACACCGCTGCATAGAGGGAGGAAGAGTTGGTGATGAAGGCACTGAAGTTGTTGGTGAAGATAGCGGTGATGATGATGGCCCCCGACAGCGCTCCGGCGCCACCGGAAGCAAGGGGGAGAGAGCCCCCTTCTTCTTCTTATTCCTTGACCTCCTCCCTAGATGGGAGAAGGGTTTCCCCTCTAGTCCTTGGCTCCCATGGCTTGGGAGGGGCGAGAGCCCCTCCGAGATTGGATCTATCTCTCTGTTTCTGCGTTCTCAGATTCTTCCCCTTCACCGTTTCTTTTATATCCGGAGATCCGTAACTCCGATTGGGGTGAATCTTTCGCCCAGATCTTTCTCATAAATTAGCTTTCTTGCGGCAAAAGAAGAGCGTCAACCGCCTTACGGTGGGGGGGGGGCAGGAGAGTCCAGGGCGCGCCTGCCTCCCTGGGGCGTGCCCCCTATCTCCTGGCCCCCTCGGGCACCGTCTCGCGTTGATTTTACTTCCCAAAAATCACAAGTATTCCAAAATAATTCTCCGTCCGTTTTTATCCCGTTTGGACTCTGTTTGATATTGGGTTTCTGCGAAACAAAAACATGCAATGACGAGAACGCACTTGAGCAATCGGATCAATATGTTAGTCCCAGAAAATAGTATAAAAAGTTGCCAAAAGTATATGAAAGTTGTAGAATATTGGCATGGGACAATCAAAAATTATAGATATGTCGGAGACGTATCAGCATCCCCAAGCTTAATTCCTACTCGTCCTCGAGTAGGTAATTGATAAAAAAGATAATTTTTGATGTGGAATGCTACCTAGCATAATCTTGATCATATGTCTAATCATGGCATGAATATTAAGACATGAGTGATTCAAAGCAATAGTCTATCATTTGACATAAAAACAATAGTACTTGGAGCGTACCAATAAAGCAATTACGTCTTTTCAAAACAACATGGCCAAAGAAAGTTATCCCTACAAAATCATATAGTCTGGCTATTGCTCTATCTTCATCACACAAAGTATTTAATCATGCACAACCCCGATGACAAGCCAAGAAATTGTTTCATACTTTAATAATCTCAAACTTTTTCAACTTTCACGCAATACATGAGCGTGAGCCATGGATATAGCACTATAGGTGGAATAGAATATGATGGTGGAGGTTATTTGGAGAAGACAAAAAGGGAGAAAGTCTCACATCAACTAGGCGTATCAACGGGCTATGGAGATGCCCATCAATAGATATCAATGTGAGTGAGTAGGGATTACCATGCAACGGATGCACTAGAGCTATAAGTGTATGAAAGCTCAAACTGAAACTAAGTGGGTGTGCATCCAACTTGCTTGCTCATGAAGACCTCAGGCATTTGAGGAAGCCCATCATCGGAATATACAAGCCAAGTTCTATAATGAAAATTCCCACTAGTATATGAAAGTGAAAGCATAGGAGACTCTCTCTATGAAGAACATGGTGCTACTCTGAAGCACAAGTGTGGTAAAAGGATAGTAACATTGCCCCTTCTCTCTTTTTCTCTCATTTTTTATTTTATTTTTCATTTTTTTCTTTCTTTTTGGTGGGCTTCTTTGGTCTCTTTTTTTATTTTATTTAGGCTTCGTTGGCCTCTCTCTTTTTTTTATTAAGTCCGGAGTCTCATCCCGACTTGTGGGGGAATCATAGTCTCCATCATCCTTTCCTCATTGGAGCAATGCTCTAATAATGATGATCATCACACTTTTATTTACTTACAACTCAATATTACAACTCAATATCTAGAACAAAGATATGACTCTATATGAATGCCTCCGGCGGTGTACCGGGATGTGCGATGATCTAGCGTAGCAATGACATCAAAAACGGACAAGCAATGAAAACATCATGCTAGCTATCTTACGATCATGCAAAGCAATATAACAATGAATGCTCAAGTCATGTATATGATGATGATGGAAGTTGCGTGGAAATATATCTCAGAATGGCTATGGAAATGCCATGATAGGTAGGTATGGTGGCTGTTTTGAGGAAGATATAAGGAGGCTTATGTGTGATAGAGCGTATCGTATCACGGGGTTTGGATGCACCGACGAAGTTTGCACCAACTCTCGAGGTGAGAAAGGGCAATGCACGGTACCGAAGAGGCTAGCAATGATGGAAGGGTGAGAGTGTGTATAATCCATGGACTCAACATTAGTCATAAAGAACTCATAAACTTATTGCAAAAATCTACAAGCCATTGAAAACAAAGTACTATGCGCATGCTACTAGGGAGATAGATTGGTAGGAAAAGACCATCGCTCGTCCCCGACCGCCACTCATAAGGAAGACAATCAATAAATAAAATTGTGCTCCAACTTCATCACAAAGCAGTTCACCATACGTGCATGTTACGGGAATCACGAACCTCAACACAAGTGTTTCTACTAATCCACAGTCACCCACTAGCATAACTCTAATATCACCACCTTTATATCGCAAAACTACTGCAAGGAATCAAACATATCATATTCAGTGATCCATAAGTTTATGTAGGATTTTATGACTAACCATGTGAATGACCAATTCCCGTCATCTTTCTAAATAGATATAAGTGAAGCAAGAGAGTTTAATTCTTTCTACAAAATATATGCCCATGCTCTAATCAATTATAAGTGAAGCAAAAGAGCATTCTACAAATGGCGGTTTTCTATGTGAAGAGAAACAGGCAATCCAGACTTCAAATGATATAAGTGAAGCACATGAAGCATTCTATAAAGCCATACTCAAAAGATTTAAGTGAAGTGCAATGAGCATTCTATAAATCAACCAAGGACTATCTCATACCAGCATGGTGCATAAAAAAAGTGAAAACTAAATGCAAAAGACGCTCCAAGACTTGCACACATATAATGCATGAACGAAACAAATTCGAAAACATACCGATACTTGTTGAAGAAAGAGGGTATGCCTTCCAGGGCATCCCCAAGCTTAGATGCTTGAGTATCCTTGAATATTTACTTGGGGTGCCTCGGGCATCCCCAAGCTTGAGCTCTTGCCTCTTTTCCTTTTCCTCATATCGAGACCTCCTCGTTTAGACACTTCATCCACACAAAACTTCAACAGAAAACTCGGTAAGATCCGTTAGTATAATAAAGCAAATCACCACTCTAAGTACTGTAGAAAACCAATTCATATCTTTTTTTTGCATTGTTTCTACTGTAATATAGCTTTTCCATGGCTTAATCCACTAATATAAATTGATAGATTCATCAAAACAAGCAAACTATGCATCAAAAACAGAATCTGTCAAAAACAGAACAGTCTGTAGCAATCTGAACATCCACCATACTTCTGGTACCCCAAACATTCTACCAAAATTATAAAAAATAAAAAAGTTGTATAAAAAGACAGTGCAAAAGGAATCAGAACCTATTGACGTTCCAGTTAAAAATGTAAAATCGTGCACTACAGCCAAAGTTTCTGTCCTGCACCGTACAAACCAACAAGCATTGTAAACATCCTAAAGGTAAACCTTGGCACATTATTTTTATAATAAAATGGAATTGTACAAGGGGATAATCATTTTTGTTGAAAAGTTTCTGTAATTAAGATTCACAAAGTTTCCGTGAGCATGAACAAAGTTCAAGGCTAGCTCCCACTTCAACAATGCTTGTCTTTCTCAGTTTCACTTTCCTTTTTGAAAAGTTTTTAGCTTCCCCTCTTTATTTTTTTGTTTTTAAACTATATAAAAGCACTCAACAGAAATAAATGAGTCTCTAAAACTTCCGGGTTGTCTCCCTGGCAGCGCTTTCTCTAAAGCCATTAAGCTAGGCATTTAGTGCTCAAGTAATGAATCCACCCAGATCCCAAGGTATATCAAAGCCAATTTTAATTAACAATGATTTGTAATTTAGTAGTGAGCACAACATATATCATGCAACAACGAAGTCTAACTCTCTTCCTATGCATCGCCATGTCATAAAAGAACAATTCATGCACACATAGTAAAAGCCAATGCATAGTATAAACAATTTCTTGCAATTCTATCATATTGGAAACATAAAGAGGCGGAGATAGAATTCCTCTCTCATAATAATTGCAAGTAGGAGCAGCAATCACATGCATATTATATTCATCAAAATCATCATGTGCAATGGTAAAAGGCAACCCATCAATATAATCCTTAATAAGCACAAACTTCTCCGATATAGTGTAGTTTGGAGAATTCAAAAAGATAATAGGACTAACATGCATGGGTGCAATAGCAACAATTTCATGTTTAACATAAGGACCTATAGCAAGTTCATCTCCATAAGCATAATTCATATTGGCATCTTGGCCACAAGCATAGCAAGCATCATCAAAAAGGGATATTTCAAACAAATTCAAGGGATCAGAGCAATCATCATAGCAATCATCTTCGGTAAGCACGAAGGGGAATTAAATAATGTATGAGCTGGAGGGTTACTCTCATTAGAAGGTGGGCATGGGTAGCTAATCCGCTCTTCCTCCTTTTGTTCTTCGCTCTCCTCATCATCTTTTTCATCCAATGAGCTCACTATTTCATCAATTTCTTCTTCCATAGCTTCCTGCAAAATATTAATCTCTTCTTGGACAGCGGACAAGTCCTCAATATATGGTTTAACATAGGCATTGGAAGCATAATTATCATAACAATATTGAAATATGGCAAAATTTTCAGATTTGTAAAGAGTAGCATCATACTTTTCAATCAAAGAGGCAATCTCATAAGCACCTTTAAAGCAACAAATTCTTCAATTTGTTGAACATCATAGTAATTGTAAACACCCTTAGCATACGAAGATACGATTCCATTATAACTAAACAAGCATTGATAGGGTAGGTGTTTCTTAGGGTCTTCAGAACAACAAGTAAACTCATATATTTCACATAAATTCCAAGCATAGAATTACAACCGTTGAATTTGATCCCATAATAGTTTCCCTTTTTCAGATATACGGTGTCGCACAAAATAAGCATGCTCATCTAAAGATTTGCCCTCAACTAAACTAGTGGGGGTTTCAGCACGAGCACAAAGGGATCGAAGATGATCCAAGTAAAAAAGCTTCAGGAGTGTGATAGATTTTGAGTGGTTCTTCAACCACTGGTTCAGTAGGTACAACTAATTTTTTTGGTATTTTGTGTTTCCTACCCATAGCTAAAGATAGAAAACAACTAAGAACAGCAAATAAAAATTACTTAGTGATAAAGTAAACAAGCACACACGAGAATATTCACCCCACGCTATGACTCCCCGGCAACGGCGCTAGAAAAAGGTCTTGATAACACACAAGTGTAGGGGATCGCAACAGTTTTCGATAAGTAAGAGCGTCGAACCCAACGAGGAGTTAAAGGTAGAATAAATATTCCCTCAAGTTCTATCGACCACCGATACAACTCTACGCACGCTTGACGTTCGCTTTACCTAGAACAAGTATGAAACTAGAAGTACTTTGTAGGTGTGATAGGATAGGTTTGCAAGATAATAAAGAACACGTAACTAAAAAGTAGGGGCTGTTTAGATAAAGATGCAATAAAGTAAATATTATTAGAGAGCTTTTTGTTATGAGAAGGTTATTTGTCCAAGGCAATCGATAACTAGACCGGTAATCACTATTGCAATTTTATTTGAGGGAGAGGCATAAGCTAACATACTTTCTCTACTTGGATCATATGCACTTATGATTGGAACTCTAGCAAGCGTCCGCAACTACTAAAGATTCATTAAGGTAAAACCCAACCATAGCATTAAAGTATCAAGTCCCCTTTTATCCCATACGCAACAATCCCCTTACTCGGGTTTGTGTTTCAGTCACTCACGCAACCCACTATAAGCGAATCATGATGGCATTGCAACACCCTACAGCAGGAATCCCTCACGCTTGCGTGACATGGAGGGCACCATAGGACAGCACCAATAATAAAACATGCAACTCAAACCAATCACGATCATCAATTAACCCATAGGACAAAACGGATCTACTCAAACATCATAAGATAGTCATACATCATTGGAAAATAATATATAGCGTTGAGCACCATGTTTAAGTAGAGATTACAGCGGGTAAGAGAGATTACACCGCTGCATAGAGGGAGGAAGAGTTGGTGATGAAGGCGGTGAAGTTGTTGGTGAAGATCGCGGTGATGATGATGGCCCCCGGCAGCGCTCCGGCGCCACCGGAAGCAAGGGGGGAGAGCCCCCCTTCTTCTTCTTCATCCTTGACCTCCTCCCTAGATGGGAGAAGGGTTTCCCCTTTGGTCCTTGGCTCCCATGGCTTGGGAGGGGCGAGAGCCCCTCCGAGATTGGATCTATCTCTCTGTTTCTGCGTTCTCAGATTCTTCCCGTTCACCGTTTCTTTCATATCCGGAGATCCGTAACTCCGATTGGGGTGAATCTTTTGCCCAGATATTTCTCATAAAATTAGCTTTCTTGCGGCAAAAAAAGAGTGTCAGCCGCCTTACAAGGGGGCCCAGGAGAGTCCAGGGCGCGCCTACCTCCTTGGGGTGCCCCCCCTATCTCCTGTCCCCCTCGGGCACCGTCTCGTGTTGATTTTACTTCCCCAAAATCACAAATATTCCAAAATAATTCTCCGTCCATTTTTATCCCGTTTGGACTACGTTTGATATTGGGTTTCTGCGAAACAAAAACATGCAATGATGTAAACTGCACTTTGGGCCTTTGGATCAATATGTTAGTCCCAAAAAATAGTATAAAAAGTTGCCAAAAGTATATGAAAGTTGTAGAATGTTGGCATGGAACAATCAAAAATTATAGGTACGATGGAGACGTATCACCGAGCGTCTGTCTCTGTCGTCATAAGCGTCTGGAAGTATACCCAAGTAAGGAGCAGCTCGTCCTCGCCGGGCTCTGCGTGGCGGTGCACATATATTTTTGTCGCGTCCCTCTCCCTTGCCCGCAGCCTCTCGCGGCGGGCGACGCGCGCCTCCAATTCCGACATGTGCGTCTGGCTGGCGGGGCGGGCACAAGCACCCAACGCTACCCACGTGGGAGAGCAGCAACTGGCGGGGGTAGGGGACTGCATGGGGGAGGCGTGGACTGCACAGCCCTCGCGAAGCCATAGTTTTCACTAGAGGCATCTCTCTCAAGAACATAGCATACGGTGCGTAAATAAATTACTGTTGGGCAATTGATAGAAAAGCACATAGATATGATGTTATTCATGGCATGATCGGTACATAGGCATTACGTCCGTGATAAGTAGATCGACATCCATCTGCATCTACTACTATTACTCCACTTCGATAATGCTTCTATGCTTGCCTCTCTAGGTATTAAGTTCATAACAAACAGAGTAATGTTTGAAGCATGATGACATAATGTAGACAGAATAAGACCAATCAATATGATCGAACCCCGTCATTTTACCCTTAGTAGCAACAATATAAATACGTTTCTCGCTACCACTTTTGTCACGAAGTGAGGACACCGCAAGATCGAACCTACTACTATGCACCACTTCCACTGAAGATCTAATCATCAACTTGGCCAAAGAAAACTCATAGATTGGAAACCATGACATAGCTATAACAATCACACGTAATAAAGTTCAAAATATAACTCAATTACTTTCAATGAATAATATGATCATAAGCCCACAATTCATCGAATCCCAACAAACACACCCCAAGAGAAGGTTACATCGAATAGAACTCCGAGGAGAAGATTGTATTGAAGATCAAAGAAAGAGAGAGAGCCATCTAGCTAATCACTATGGACCTATAGGTCTATGGGGAACTACTCACACATCATCCGAGGTGCAACAATGTTGATGTAGAAGCCCTCCGTGATCGATTTCCCCTCCGGTAGAGTACCGGCGGAGGCCTCCAGATGGGATCGCAAAAGAATAGAGGCTTGCTACGGCGTAATAATTGTTTCGGGTCTCGCTCTGGTGGTTTTTGGAATTTAGGGAATTTAGAGAGTTGGAATTAGGTCAAACGGACCTACGAGGGGCCCACAAGCTCAGGCGGCGCCCCCTGGGGCGCGCCCTTGTGAGCTTGTGGCTCTCTCGTATATCTTGTGGCCTACTCCGAAGCTTCTAGGGTTCCTTTTGGTCTAGAAATAATCATTGTAAAGTCGCGTTTGGACTTTGTTTGTACTGTTTCTGCGAAACAATAAAATAGGCAAAAACAGAAACTTGCACTGGGCACTAGGTTAATAGGTTAGTTCCTAAAATGATATAAAATTGCATATAAAGCATGCAAGATTGATAATATAATAGCATGAAACAATAAAAAATTATAGATACATTGGAGACGTATCAAGACACCTTTTGCTTCTTCATCTCAAACAGTTTTTCACTAGAGCTTGAACTTGATATTGATCATGATCTTGATCTTGGTACATCACCACTTGGTTGAGCTTTCTGAAAGTGCGTTATATCGACTAGAGGGGGGTGAATAGGCGATTTTTATGAATTCTTCACTGAGGAATTTGCCGGTGAGGAAATTCCTTAGCGAAGAACTACTTGCAGCAGAATAAGTACTCAGAAGTAAGCAGAACAGGATACAAGCATGGTCATCATGATGAAATGAAGACAAGCACAGAGTACAGAAAGCGTAATCACGGGATAACACAAGATGAAGACAAAGCGATGAAGAAATTGAACGAGGAATTTGAGAAAGTCTTGATCAAAGTCTTCAAGCACGATATGAACAAACACTCAACACGATAATGAGGAAATGGAAGGGTTGAGGAAATAGAACCGATTAGTTGGTGAAGACAATGATTTGGTAAACCAGTCCCAACTCGCTGTCTCGGTTATACGTCTGGTTGGAGCGGTGAGTATTTAAACTCGAGGACACGCAGTCCGGACACCCGATCCTTGAGCACGCAGCTCAGGACACCCGATCCTCACCGTATACTCCTTGAACTAAGGCCACGCAGACCTCGTCCAATCACTCGTGGTAAGTCTTGGTGACTTCCAAACCTTCACAGACTTGGTCACTCGGCGATCCACAATTCCTCTTGGATGCTCTAGACCATGGCGCCTAACCGTCTGGAAGAAGCACATCTTCAAAGGTAACAAGCGTCGGATCCACGCAGATCGATTTCTTGATGATGCTCAATCACTTTGGGTTTGTAAGGGTTTGGTTTTGGGTTTTCCTCACTTGATGATTTTCGCTCAAAGTCCTCGGAGGATGGGTTGCTCTCAAATGACAAGTGTCAAGTTCTCTCGGAGCAGCCAACCAACTAGTGGTTGTAGGGGCGGCTATTTATAGCCTAGGGAGCAGCCCGACATGATAAGACATAAATGCCCTTCAATGATATGACCGTTAGGTGGATAGGATATTTTGGGACAGGTGGCCTTGCAGACAAGAACGGATCAGAAATTTGACTCTCAAATTCCTCGGGGCTATCATGTTCCTCACTTGTGTAGGCAATTAGACCGGCAAATTCCTAACTCCTCGGTCGAGCAAAGTCCTCATTGACGGAAGAACTGTGTCTCATCCTTTGAAGAAATTGACTGAATCTGTATGAGATTTCAATGGCTTCACTCGAAGGGATTGGTAGATGTAGGATTTTGAGTTGAGCATCACATGGAAATTTTTCCTTAGTATTTCCTCGACCCCTTTAACAAAGATGGTGTTTCCTATGACTCAAGAAAGAGAAAATGAAACTACGAAAACAAAAGTCTTCACGCTTCATGTTCCTCAAATGAATACCAAGTCTTCAAGGTCACACCAATTTCTTCACTTTCAAAGTCTTGAAAAGTCTTGAAATATCAAAGTCTTGATTGAAGAACTTCATTTTAGGGTCGACTTTCTCTGTAAATATCAAACTCCTCATAGACTTATAGACACTGTGTACACTCACAAGCGCATCAGTCCCTTAACCTATAAGTCTTCAATACACCAAAATCACTAAGGGCACTAGATGCACTTACAATCTCCCCTTTTGGTGATTGATGACAACATAGGTTAAGTTTTCAACGGGGATAAACATATGAAGTGTAAATACTGATATTGAGGAATTTGATTGCAAGATATAGAAGAACTCCACCTGAAGATGTGCATAGTGAGGAATTTGCTTTTGAGGCAATGCACATTTGAAGAGTTGAATCATGGAGATCTCCCCCTATATCTTGTAATTCATACACGCATTTGATACATAATATGAAGAATTTGAAATGCATGATGAAATATGGTGCCTGATGAAATTCAGCATGTGTGCAATGTCATTAATGAGGAATAAGCATGCTGAAAGCATCAAAAGTTTCAGAGCATAGTGCATCAAAAGTATCAGAGCACCATCCAAAAGTATCAGAGCACCATCGGGTATAAGATTACAACTCGATCCAATAAAAGTTTCGGAAGAACGAGAGTTGTAACTTAAAAAAAACACCCTTAATATAGACCCGCTTGAAGACTAACTCAGATTTCTCCCCCTTTGTCATCAAATGACCAAAAGGATCGGCGAGGACTAACGCCTCAAGAATTTCAAGTTGATGGAGGCGCGCCGGATTGTCGGGTTGTTTGTTGTAGCGGGGCCTGCCGCAGATGCCGTCAAATCTTCATACTCATCGGTATCACGCGATGAAGAATAAGAGCTGGCCACGGATCGGGAACTTTGACCCTTTTGAATTTCTTGGAGGAGGTGCGACCCGGTCAAATTCTTCCTTAAGACCCATAGTCTTGAGTTCTTGGCGCTCTAAACATGAGTGAGAACAGCCTGTGTGGTTGAGGGTTTCATGAAGGTAGTAATGGTTCTTCTTCACTTTGCATTATGTGTTGAGGTCATGTTGTGAAGAATTGCACCAAACCGACGCTTTACCCATTTGTGATTGCGATCAACATTCGATGAAGGCGAGGAGTAACTCACGGTCGATCATCACCACAGGAGCTGTGGCTTGAGGATTTTGCTTAGCTAAGGTATTTGCGGCGGTGTCATGTGTGGCGAGTCGTCATTGGTAGAGTAAGATGTAGCGATTTAAATTGACCATCAATGGACGAATGCCTTCATCGATCACAAAGAGCTTGCCTTGCCTTTATCATCGGTGATGAAACTGTCCGTTTGAGGACTTCAATGGGAGGCAAGTAGCTACCGTGGTTCAGTGTGACTTTGTAATTGAAAGAAGATCTTGTCCGTATGAATCTCATAATCCAAGGCGCATAGGGCTTCAGCTCGAAAGGTGACATAGCAACATTTGCCAGAGTCCTCATGAAGAAATCATGGAAGTTGACGGGAACGCCATGAGTGATGTTGAAAAGCATGTTCTTCATGATGCCAACGACATCTTCATCATTTGAGTCGTGGCCTTTCATAGGACTCATTGTATTCGTCAGAATGCGATAGACAGTCCGAGGCACATAGAGCAATTCCTTGACGAGGAATTTGGTTCGTGGGGCCTGCCCGAACTTCAAAGGCTTCATGAGCACTTGCATATAGTGATTTGTCGATTCAGGGTCATTGTAGATGCAACGTGCACTATCATGGGGAGGATCAAGAGGAAGGACACGAAGCAATTCAGTTGCGGTGCCTTGTAGTGAGTGTTTTCATCATCAATCCAACACCCATGAATTGACATCTTGGCGTCTCGGTGATATGCGATGTAGCGTAGAATCAAGAATGAGTTCTTCATTCCAATCGCAAATGTCGGTCAGAAATTGAGTAATCCCGCATCGTGAAGAACACCGAGGACGGCTCGAAGCATGGCGAGATTCCATATCCACGTGAGGAATGTGTTCATGATCGAAGATTTTTTCCTTGTCAAACAGCACTGAGGAATAGAAGTTGGCTTGAGTAGCAGTCCAGAAACGCCTCTTCCTTATGCGAGCAGAGTCATAGGGGTTGTAATCAGTGAAGAATACATGCTCGGAAAAGAAGTGTTCAGCCTTGAACTTCTGTTTGCTTGAGAACGGATTCTTCGTCTTTGGCAGAGGGGTGTCAGTGATTTGCAGTACCACCTCAGGAATCGCGAGCTCAGGTTCTTCAAGCTGATGAATTTCTGGTTCCACTTCTTGTGCAACTTGAGGATCAGTAGTAGCAGGTTCTTCAGCACTAGCGGCTGGAATATCTTCATGAACAGAGGGAGTGGGATGAGTTTCTTCAGAGCCCATCTGAACTGTTGTTGCCGGGGACTGAGGAATCTGTTGGATAGGTGTGAATGGAGGAGTATTGGGATGCTGACTTTCCCAAAAATCATCATTCATCACAGGTGTGGTGCATCCAATATCCACATCTTCATCTTCAATTTCCTCAACACCAGCCTCTTCAGCTATGAACTGAGGCATAGGTGAGGAAATGACTGGCGTTGAAGGGATTGCGTCCACTTCAATTTGTTCATCAAGCTGCTCTGACGTAGCAGCAGAATGATTTTCTTCATCAGATCCACTTGGGATCTTATAGTCTTCTCCATAACGAACAATTTCCTTTGATGACATGGAGGAAATTGGAACAGCATCAATAGGATTTTCAAAAGAGCTGGTCATTGGCTTCATTTTCTTCGCAGCCGAAGAATTTAACGCAGCTGATGCCTTCCTTTTTCTTCACTGCAGCTCGCTCTGCAGCCTTGATCTTCTTCACCTCAAAGGCAGATGGAAGAATTGGAGTTGGTGTAGGCGCAGGAGGAGCTGAGGAATTTGGTTGTATTTCTTGGTATGGCGATGCAATTGCCTGATCTCTTCGATTTCTTGAGCGCACCACTAGTGGATGCCACAGCAATTTCTTCAATGGTGGAATGGAGTCATCAACCTGGAACTTACATTTTCTTGATGAGGCTGAAAGTCATCGTGATCTTGGCATGTTCTTCAAAGAGAAATTTGAGAGTCTGTGCTTTGAAGATTTTGTTGTTGCGATGGGGCTGCAACAGTTGTCATTTTCTTTGTTAGGTTGACGAATCTCACTTTGGCTCCTTGCCAATCAGCATAGTATGCATCGAAGTCTTTGCTGAGGGCTTGAATTTCAGACTGAGCCTTGAGAAGTTCCTCAGGTGTCATTCTGACAACATTTTGCTTCAGGAGCTTCTCCTTTCTGGGTTGAGCTTTCTTGATCTCTCTTGCCTTTTCAAATTTCCATTTCTCTTGAGTGATGAAATGGGTCAGCATGTGACTTTGACCAGGAGTCAAAGGAAGATCAGGCATTGGGGTGTTTGGATCCTTGTGCCAGAGATCAATGTAGTCGAGGATTTTCCTCGGATCCAAAAGCAGCGGCACAGATGTGCCTTTGGCTCTAGCAGCCTTCACTTGTCTGTCTCTGATGATTTCTGCAAGTTCATCATCAGAAGCTTCATCATCAGAGGGCACATGGAATGCGACCTGCTTCTTCCTTGGACTTGGCCGAGGACCGCGTCCCACTTGTTGCTTTAGTCTTCAATAGTGTGGGGCTGATGAGGACATTTGTGCGGTGAGGAACTTCTTGAGACACGAGAGGCAATTGAGAAACCAGTAGTCCTTTGACATGTAGCGGATGCAGGAGCCGAGGACTTTGTAGGAGCTCTTGAGGACTTTGGTGGAGCGATGTGATCGAGGAATTTGCCGTGAGGGCATAGCCGAGGAACTTGGTCGTGAGGGCGCTGCTCGGTGAAGCACTTGGCTTCTGGCGAGCTTCTTTGGCATAGATTTCCTCGGTCGACCGAGGCCTCAGTAGTCGCAGCAGCAGCAGAATCCTCCTTGAATTTCTTCACTGCCTCCCTGGCTTGTCTTGCCAATTTGGCTTGGCGCTTAGCCCATTCTTCAGGAAAGTCCTCACCACTTTTGATGCTAGTGGGATCAGCTACTTGGCAAGGTGCCAATGGAGCTCTAGGGCATGGAGGATTGAGGGCGAATTTCTTCATGTACTTTGGAGTAACATATCGATATTCCCTCCATTCCCTTGCCCATCTCTGTTCAATTCTCTGAATGCGCACTTTACGCTGATTTTTGTTCTCTTTGCCAAACTTGGCTTCATCAGTGTGCAATAGTCCTTATATATGTCATCGGGGATCTCAAAGCAGTCATGACCTCGGGCTTCTTTCCTCCTTTCTGCGGTCTCTTTCCTTCACCATACTCTTGGATGAGGAATTTGAACAATTGAACACTCAAGAAGTATGCAGTTTTCTTCGAGGAACGCTGCAAATGAGTTAAGTTGATGAGAACCTAGTGATTCAGCAGCGGACATGAGTACCTGTGAACAGAGTGTAGGTGCGAGGAATTTGGAAAGGTCATATGCGTTCTTAGAAGCTTTTTCAAAACGACAAGTTTTGAGGAATTTGATCAGATGAGCCTTGAGAAATTTCACTAAGCGTTCTTTGTCTTAGGTTCCAGAGTTGTACAGATCAAAGATCCACACAATTGAAGAATCTTGAAGAAAATGATTGCTTAGAGAAATGGATTAAGAACATACAATGTGTGAGGTGTTTATATGTGTGAAGATTTGAAGAAAAACACCTTTGAAGATTTTCAGGAAAGCTTGAGAATCAAAGTGAGTAATAAAAGTGACTTTTAATTACCCGAAGTGAAGAACACGACGAACTGAGAAGAATGGATGCGAAGTTCGTCAGGTTAGATCTCCCACGCCCTAACTTGGCAGAGGGAGACAGCTACGGCGGCGGCAGAGTGAAGATTTCCGCAACCGGCGCGAGTACGACAGCGACGAGGTCGAGGCAGCGAAGCTCTTCCTCACCGGCGACGATGGAGTAGCGGCGGCGCTAGGGTTTGAGGAGCTCGAGCGAGAGACAGCGGTCGAGCGGAGTAAATGAAGTGAGGAAGGGGAGAGGGGTATTTATAGCCACGGTGAAAAACTGTTCGCCCGAAGATTTAGATCGAACATGCCCCTGCCCTTTCTCCTTCACGCGACATGTGTCACCCACGTACTGTGTAGATGAGATCGTGTAAGATCGTGGGTGAATATAATAATGCATCGTGGGATGCGAAACGGTTTGAGCGGTAAAATCAAAAATTTGGATAAGATTTATTTTAAAGTTTGATTCGCAATTTCTTCAGCTGACAAGGACACAGTGAAGATTTTGAACGAGTTTCAAATAGAACGCACATGAAGAATTTGTGAATAGATTGGATTGAGTATAGCATAGAGGGGGAAGGGTCCGATCACATTCACTTAGCAGAAAAAGCAACTTGAAGAAATAGCTATAATTGAATGTTGTAGAGGACATAAACTCATATATATATATGTATATATATATATATATATACATACATATATATATATATAGCCAATGAAGAAAAACGACGGAAATAGTGAAGATTTTGCAAAGTTGAAGAATTTGAAAAACTGAAGAATTTCAAAAACTGAGGAAAAACTCAAATTTGAAGATTTTCAACTTTTTGTGGTGGTGTGTCCCACCGTATAAGAATGATGATTTCAGACACCGTGTACAATTGTCGTAGGGTTCTGAGAATCAAATGCTTCATCAATTTCTTCACACTTAGAGTGTTATTCTTCATTGATTGAAGAAAAACGTTTCTTCATGTGTTGCACATCTAAGTCATCAATTTTGCATAGGTGTTAGGATGTGTGTCCTTTTCAAAGAACATTTGAAGATTCTAAGATATTTAGCTCACACCGCAACTTGCTAAATCTCTTCTCATCCAAGGGCTTAGTGAAGATATCAGCTAGCTGTTCTTGATCTTCACGTGCTTTCGATGGAGATGTCGCCTTCAACACATGATCACGAAGAAAATGATGACGAATCTGAATGTGCTTTGTCTTGAGTCTTGAACTGGGTTGTGAGCAATCTTGATGGCACTCTCATTGTCGCAGAGGAGAGGCACATTCTTCACGTTGATGCCATAGTCCTTGAGGTTTGCTTCATCCAAAGCGGTTGAGCACAAAGAAGAGCCAGCAGACAATGTATTCACTTGAGCAGATGAAGCGGTGATCGTAGTTCTCTTTCTTCGAGGACCAATAGACCAAAGATCGTCCGAGGAAATGACAAGTGCCGATGTTGACTTGCGGTCCACACGATCACCAACATAGTCGAGTCGTAATATCCAATGAGATCAAAAGCAGAGCCCTTGGGGTACCATAATCCTAGTGTTGGTGTGTGAGCTAGATATCGAAGAATATGCTTCACAGACCTTATGTTGTGATTCCTTCGTGCAGCTTGAAATCGGGCACACATGCAAACACTAAGCATTATATCGGCCTAGATGCACATAAGTACAATAAAGAACCAATCATGGGCGGTATACCTTGTGATCAAGTCAATACCATTTTCATCGATTGCATAGATGGCCATTTGTGGGCATAGGAATTTTGACGCTTTGCAATCTTGCATGCCTAATTTCCTCGAGACATCTTTGAGGTATTTCTCTGAGATATGAATATGCCATTCGCTCCGATTTAATTTGAAGACCTAAGAAGAATTTCAACTCTCCCATCATAGACATTTGATATTCTTCACTCATCATATAGGCAAATTCATCACTATAACGTTGGTCAAGACACCAAAGATAATATCATCAACATATATTTGGCACACAAACAGTTCACCATCATAAGATTTAGTAAAGAGAGTAGGGTCGAGTGAACCGGGTGTGAAGCCATTCTTCATGAAGAATTCCTTGAATGTATCATACCACGCCCGAGGGGCTTGCTTGAGGCCATAGAGGGCCTTATTAAGTCTGAAGACTTTGTCAGGATTCTTTGGATCTGCAAAACCTGGGGGTTGAGCAATGTATACTTCTTCCTCAAGCTTACCATCGAGGAATGCGCTTTTCACATCCATTTGATATAAGATGATATCACGAAGGTTAGCGTAAGCAACTAATATGCGAATAGCCTCAAGTCTAGCAACAGGTGCAAAAGTTTCATCGAAATCAATTCCTTCAACCTGTGTGTAGCCTTGAGCTACTAGTCGTGCCTTATTCCTCACCACAAGGCCATTTTCATCTTGCTTGTTGCGGTAGATCCACTTTGTGCCAATGATATTATGCTTGCAAGGATGCAGGCGATTGACCAATTCCCTGACATTGTTAAGCTCGAATCGATGTAATTCTTCTTGCATAGCCTGAATCCACTCCGGCTCGAAATGCTTCATCTACCTTAGTGGGCTCTGTAATAGAGACAAAAGCATAGTGCCCACAAAAGTTAGATAAATGTGAAGCTTTTGAGCGTGTGAGAGGACACAGTGCGCTAATGTCATCGATGATCTTCTCCACTTGCACTTCTTTTGCAACGCGAGGATGAGCCGGTTGTCGCCGAGGAATTTGATCAAGCATTTTCTTGACACCATTTTCCTCGGCATTTTCTTCTGTGCATCACTCGGCGTTCTTCATGAACAGGAATGAATTCTTCAAAGAGGTTCTTGATGAGGAATGACATCCTCGGTTGCCTTGAGCTTGATGGAATCCTCGGTGCTGGTTCATCTAACACGTAGGTAGGTGCTCTCTTTGCGAGCCATTAGTTACATCGAACAGCACATCTACAGTGTCAACAATCTTGTGAAGAACAATGTTGAAGACTCTGTAGGTGTGCGAGTCCTTTCCGTAACCAAGCATAAAACCTTCATGTGCTTTCGGTGCAAATTTAGAGTTGTGGTGAGGATCTCTAATCCAACATTTAGCACCGAAGACTTTGAAATAACTCACATTGGGTTTCTTGTCAGTGGGGAGTTCATAGGTCGTCTTCTTGAAGAATTTGTGAAGATATACTCTGTTGATGATGTGGCACGCAGATCAATTGTATCAATCCAAAAGCCGAGGCGTTTGTATTCATCAAGCATAGTGCGAGCCATCTCAACAAGAGTTCTGTTCTTGCGCCCACGACGCCATTTCTTTGAGGAGTATAGGGACGGATAACTCATGAGTAATACCAAGTTCATCAAGATAGGCATCAAGACCGGAATTCTTGAACTCAGTTCCATTGTCACTTCTGATGTGCTTGATCTTCACACCAAAGTTGGTTGAAGCCCTCGAGGAAATTCGTTTGAAGACTTCTTGCACTTCATGTTTGTAAGTAACAATGTGTACCCATGTATATCGAGAATAATCATCAACAATGAGAAAACCATATAGAGATGCATCATTAGTGACTGCTGAGTAATGATTAGGACCGAAGAGGTCCATGTGAAGCAATTCGAATGGACGAGTAGTGGTCATGATAGTCTTCGCTGGATGCTTGTCCTTGGTCATTTTTCCCGCTTCACAGGCTCCGCATAAGTGATCCTTGAGGAATTTGACATTCTCAATGACAATGACATGCTTCTTCTTCATGGCGTGTGCAAATTCCTCATGCTGCGTGACCAAGTCGTCGATGCCATAGCCAGCCTTCGAAGCTTTTGCAAGTAGACACACGGCTGGTTGTGGTCTGTAGAAAATCAACAATATACAAATCTCCTCTCCTAAAGCCTTGAAGACTTTGGAATTGTCGACTTCCATAATCACAACACAAATGATACTTGCCAAAGACAACAACCATATCAAGATCACAAAGCATTGAGACTGACATGAGTTTGTATCCTAACGACTCAACAAGCATGACTTTGTCCATGTGTTTATCCTTAGAGATTGCAACCTTACCAAGACCCAATACCTGACGTTTGCCTTTGTTAGCAAAGATGATATGCTTCAGAGGTGACGGTGATAAGGGAGCATCCATCAATAGATTCTTGTCACCAGTCATGTGATTCGTACATCCACTATCGAGGACCCATTCAGTAGTTTTGGGTTGATCATCCTGTAGATGAATTAATGTAGCTTACAATCTCATATGCTTCATCAGTGAAGAATATGATATCAAGTTCATCAGGTGAATTTCATCAAGCAGTAAACAGATATAGCAATATGAGGACGTGTGAAATGAAAGTTCATTTCATCATGATTTGCCTGCGTCCTTTCAGGCACTTTGTCAGGTCCCCAACAAATTCTTCAGACGTTAAAGCACGTCTGGAGACGTGACCCTGCATAAGAGATTAGTTCTTTTTCTTCACCACCCACATCTGGAGGGGTGGCAAAGAATTCATCACTCTGCAAGCACCATATGAGAAAGGTGGCAAAGATGCCAAACCATTTCGTTTCACATAAGAGGGGTTAGGGTAAGCATATGAATAAGCAGAGAAATTCTTCGAGGACTTGTGAACATATGGTTTGAAGAATAATGCAGATATTCATAGCCCTTAGCTCTACCCTGCGAGACAGAGTTGTTAGCACGATGATAATCATATGAGGACTTTGATCCTTTTGAGTAATTTGATCCATGTGGGGAATTTGGTCCGTATGAGGACTTGGATCCATATGAAGAGTTTGGTCCATATGAAGAATTTGATCTGGGGTTCCTGTTCTTCACAGGTGGTGTCATGAGGACATTCACCTGAAGACTTTCAACATAACTTTTGGGAACCCAGATTTTCTTCATAGGGGAACCGTTCTGCGATTAGTGCCAACATATCTAGCTAATAATTCACCATTCGATTTTTGAATAGTTTGTAGTTGAGTCAAATGACTCATCGGAAGAATGAGGAGATTCACATGTAAAGCCGGATAAGTTAGATGGATGAATGGAGGTCCTTTGCACAACCCATGAGGTTTTGGGGTCTTTCTCGGGCTTCAATATGTTCCATCGGCATTGAGTTTCCTCTCAAAGGCAATACCCTCTTTCCTAGGGTTTCGCATTGAGGATCTGCTTTTAAGCACATCACAAAGAGTCGATGCCCTTTGAGGCTTTTGTACATGCCTGTCATGTACAATTCCTTCAGCCCTGCATCGTCAGTGATACTAGCAATGTCCTCAGATGAGGAATTAGTGATAGCAGAGGCAAGTGAAGAATTTGTAACAGTTGAAGCATTTGAACATTAAGGTGAAGAATTACCAGATTCACGTTCAATGCACTTTAAGCATGGAGGAACAAATTCTTCCTGAGAAGCGCTGATTTGTTGAGCTAGTAAGGAATCGCGCTCCTTCTGAAGATCTTCATAACACACTCTTAGCTTTTCAAGATCTTCCTTTCTTTGAAGAAATTCAGAAGAAAGCTTCTCGTGATCTTGCTTTTCTTGAAGAAATTCATACGAAAGTTTCTCATGATCAGATAAGAGAGTGTTATGATGACTTTGAAGGTTATCAAACCTAGGTGAAGTCTCTAAAGATTTTCGATCGGGGCTTTAGTGCGATCCATTTCTTCACCCAACATATCATCACTTTTGTCTAGCATGTTTTGAACCTTTTCAAAAGCCCGTTGTTGTTTCTGACAATCTTAGCAAGTTTAGAGTAGTTGGGCTTGAGATCCTCATCGATTCATTTTCACTAGATTCAGAGGAGTTGTGTTTGAGTACCTTTGCACCTTTCGCCATGAAGCAATAGGTGGGGCGTAGCCATCATTATCTTCATCGGGCTTGTCGGTGGGGTCGGTTTCTTGATGTTGAAGATGGACTTGTTGACGAAAAGCGATGAGCGAAGGCGGACTTCGCCACACCGATTCAGATTCTTCAGACGCCTCCTCTTCATCATTTTCCTCGATTCAGCTTGAGTCCATTTCCTTGCCAATGAATGCCCGAGCCTTCTTGGAGCTGCTCTTCTTGTGAGATGAAGACTTGAGGATTTTGATGGCGAAGATTTTGACGATTTCTTCTTCTTCTTAGCATCATCGTAATGTAATCCTTGTATTTCTTCCTCTTCATTTCCTTTTCCCATCGAGGACAGTCTTGAATATAGTGACCAGGTTTCTTGCATTTGTGGCACGCCTTCTCTTATAGTCCTTTGGATGAGGAATCACTTGCTTCTTGAGGATTTTCCAGCGACCACGTCTTGAGAACTTCGGAATTTCTTCACGGCGGTGCAAGATCTGGCTCAATTCTTGAGATAACCAAGGCTACTACCGAATCCTCACATTGAGTCGAACCACGCCTTGGCCTTGAGGCACGTGGTTTGCCATAGTTTGAACCATAGAGATTTATCTTTTCAAAAAGTCGGAACTTCGTGAGTATTTAGCCTTCGAGGATATCGGCGGGATCAAGAGACTTGTAGTCGGCCGCGTTCTTGTATCATCAGTCCCAGAGTATCAAATGAGGATCAAGCGATCTCAACAGTTTCTTCAACACCTCATGATCAGTGATGTCAGTGGCACCGAGGGCTTGAAGCTCATTTGAGATGTCAGTGAGGTGATCAAAGGTTTGTTGGACATTTTCATTATCGAGTCTTTTGAAGCGGTTGAAGAGATTCCAAAGAACATCAACTCGAGAGTCACGCTGAGTTGAGACTCCTTCATTCACTTTGGACAGCCTATCCCAGATAAGCTTAGCAGTTTCCAAAGCACTCACTCTTCCATAGTGTCCTTTACTCAGATGGCCACATATGATATTCTTCGCTTGAGAATCGAGTTGCTTGAATCTCTTCACATCGGTAGCGTTCAGTGAGGGTGAGACAGAGGGGACACCATTTTTCACAACATACCAGAGATCATTGTCAATTGCCTCAAGATGCATTCGCATCTTGTTCTTCCAGTAGGGGTAGTCCGTCCCATCAAAGGTAGGACACCCAGCCGAGACCTTGATCATACCTGCGGTCGACATAACTAAACTCGAGGCGGTTAATCCAAAATCACACAGAACAAGGGAGTACCTTGCTCTGATACCAATTGAAAGTGCGTTATATCGACTAGAGGGGAGGTGAATAGGCGATTTTATGAATTCTTCAGCGAGGAATTTGCGGTGAGGAAATTCCTTAGCGAAGAACTACTTGCAGACGAGAATAAGTACTCGAAAGTAAGCGAGCAGGATACAAGCATGGTCATCATGATGAAATGAAGACAAGCACAGTCTGAAAAGCGTAATCACAGGATAACACAAGATGAAGACAAAGCGATGAAGAAATTGAACGAGGAATTTGAGAAAGTCTTGATCAAAGTCTTCAAACACGATATGAACAAACACTCAACACGATAATGAGGAAATGGAAGGGTTGAGGAAATAGAACCGATTAGTTGGTGAAGACAATGATTTGGTAAACCAGTTCCAACTGCTTTGTCTCGATTGTAGTCCAGTTGGAGCGGTGAGTATTTAAACTTCGAGGACACGCAGATCCGGACACCCGATCATCGAAAGCACGCAGCTCGGACACCCAGATCCTCACCGTATTCTCCTTGAACTAAGGCCACAGGACCTCGTCCAATCACTCGTGGTAAGTCTTGGTGACTTCCAAACCTTCACAGACTTGGTCACTCGGCGATCCACAATTCCTCTTGGATGCTCTAGACCATGGCGCCTAACCATGTGGAAGAAGCACGTCTTCAAAGGTAACAAGCGTCGGATCCACGCAGATCAATTTCTTGATGATGCTCAATCACTTTGGGTTTGTAGGGGTTTGGTTTTGGGTTTTCCTCACTTGATGATTTTCGCTCAAAGTCCTCGGAGGATGGGTTGCTCTCAAATGACAAGTGTCAAGTTCTCTCGGGCAGCCAACCAACTAGTGGTTGTAGAGGCGGCTATTTATAGCCTAGGGAGCAGCGACATGATAAGACATAAATGACCTTCAATGATATGACCGTTAGGTGGATAGGATATTTTGGGACAGGTGGCCAAGACAACAACATGATCGGAAATTTGACTCTCAAATTCCTTAGGGCTATCATGTTCCTCACTTGTGTAGGCAACTTCATGGGCGAATTCCTAACTCCTCGATCATAGCAAAGTCCTCGATGACTGAAGAACTGCGTCTCATCCTCAAGAAATTGATTGAATCGTATGAGATTTCAATGGCTTCACTCGAAGGGATTGGTAGATGTAGGATTTTGAGTTGAGCATCACATGGAAATTTTTCCTTAGTATTTCCTCGACCCCCTTTAATAGTATGGTGTTTCCTATGACTCAAGAAAGAGAAAATGAAACTATGAAAACAAAAGTCTTCACGCTTCATGTTCCTCAAATGAATACCAAGTCTTCAAGGTCACACCAATTTCTTCACTTTCAAAGTCTTGAAAAGTCTTGAAATATCAAAGTCTTGAAATGAAGAACTTCATTTTTAGGGTTGACTTTCTCTGTAAATATCAAACTCCTCATAAACTTATAGACCTGTGTACACTCACAAACGCATCAGTCCCTTAACCTATAAGTCTTCAATACACCAAAATCACTAAGGGGCACTAGATGCACTTACACTTTCCCTTGATCTTGACTGGAAACATGAGGGACTTGTTCTTGTTCTTGTTCTTGGATAGGTTCATGATCTCCCATAACATCTTGTACTTGTGGTGCGGGTGATGACTTGCCTTGTAAAGAATCTACAAGAGGGGATCTTACTCTCTTCTTCTACTTGGACTTAGGGTGTTTCTTGTGGATGAATGTGGCCAAACCTCATAGTACGTATAGAACGGGCCTCATTACCTACAACACTAGGAACAATTTGCTCCACACAGGAGCCGTTATCTTCATCAAAGTTCACAATTACCGTTTCCTCAATGCACCCGGCGGATTTATTGAGAACACGGTAAGAATGAGAATTTGGTGCATATTCAACAAATACACCCTCATAAGTTTTAGGCTCAAACTTAGCTAACGGGGATTTCTTATTTATAATGAAACACTTACAACCAAAAACTCCAAAGAGAAATCTGGCACAGTAATGATGGACCGATTCTTCGTCTCGGCAGTCTGTTGTCTTGTTTTTGACCAAGAGAAATGTGGAACAATAATGATGGACCAATTCTTCAGGATACTGCTCGACGTACATTAGGTCCCATACATCCGGACTTCTCGCGTCCGGGGAATATTCGGTGTAGAAGGTGGGTGGAAAAAATTTCGGCACTCCCATTCGTTGTGAGTCCAGAGCGTGGGCAGCGGCGAACCGTGTTTGGGCTGTATCCGGATCATGCCGCATAGTGTTCGGGTGTGCGCCCGTGTGCAGTTCGGTCGACTCGAGGTCGGATCCTGTATCATAGGTCGAATTCGGACATGTCTCTTAACGGGTGTCCGTCTCCAGGCTAGAGACCCGGGTATATATCGTTTTTAACTTTGGAGATAGCAATCCCTTCGACGTTTCTTCAATAGTAGCGACAAGGTGTGTGTGATCGGCGGGGTGTGGATCTCTCTATTGCCAGGTTTAAGCCCGATCCGGTTATAGGTCGTAGGCCTGCTGCAGAGATTCCCATGGAGAGGAATCAATCTACCAGGCTGCCTACCAAAGAGGTTCCCGTCGGGGGAATGCCCCCTGTATCTTTGGCGGGATGTTCTTTGGCTACTTCGATGGGGTCCAGCTTTAGGGCCAGATCCTGGATGGTGCCAGCCCCCTTCAGGCCCGTCGAATCTGAGGTCAAGGCGTCGGGCTCGGCGGGTTCTTCTGCAGGGGTAGCGGATTCTTCGGGAGGAGGGCTTTCCCGAGGGCCGACGCTGGACTCTAAATTCCGGTGGCTGGCTCCGTAGTCGGGGGGAGGGTGAGATTCTCAACCTGGCCCAAGCGGCCAGTGAGGTTGGCGCGAAAAGTGAGGCTGCCGAAAATGAAGATCTGGACAGGGATGAAGATGTCCCTGGAGCAAATGGGGTTTCCAACACATAGTTGGGCCATCGACCTCTTGGCGATCCGCAGCGGAACTCTCAATGAAAGCACCAATGTCGGTGTCAAAACTGGCGGATCTCAGGTAGGGGTCCCGAGCTGAGGATCTAGGATCAATGGGGAACAAGGAACGAAGAAGACGTTGTTCACCCAGGTTTGGGCCCTCTCGAAGAGGTAAAACCCTACGTCCTGCTTGATTGTATTTGATGTGCATGATATGGTTACAGAGTTGATCTACTTCAAGATCAGGCGAGCTAAACCCTAGGTTGATGGGGTGTTGGATGTTGCTCTAGCCCTAAAGACTAAAACCCCCTGGTTTATATAGACACCAGTAGGGTTAGGGTTACATGCGATCAGTTACAACAAAGGAAAGATCAGGCTACATCTTGACTTGGAGGGCACACCACGACTCCAAAGATCTTCTGTCCGGTCACAGGTCCATGCCCTAGTTCGGCTCCATAGTAGCCCATCAGTCCGGCCAGTAAGCAATGGGCCAGCGGCCTGAGAACCCCTTCATCCAGGACTCCTTCAGCGGTGTCGGGGCCAAAGCTTGCGAAACGCCACGGAGGCCTCACAGTATTCTCCTCGAGTCACCCTCAACGGATGAGCCTCGCACTCGGGGGTGGTCTTGAGGACGGCCACAACACCTTTACATACGTGTCTTGAGCACACCACAAGCAAAGAAGCTTTCGGAGGAACCCTAACCACCCAGGCCCTATTTGTTTGGGCTTTTGCTTTTGCAACTTTTTCATTTTGACCAAAAAGCCATAAAAGCTCCTAAATAGGTGCTTTTGGAGATTTTATGGATTTTGATGAATCAATATAACAATATTTGGCTTCAAAAGCCATAAAAACTCCAGAATCACATATTTAGGAGCTTTTATGGCTTTTTGGCCAAAGTGGAAAAGCTAAAAAAGCATAAGCAAAAGCCCAAATAAACAAGGCCCTAGGAGCCCAAGCTCCAAGAGTAACAAGTCAATGGTGAACAAAACTTGCGGGGAACATGAATTGGTTTGGTCAAAGTGTAGATCAGATCTTACTCAATTCCCAAAGTTTCAACAAGTTTGGATGGTTGGATTGAAACGAATGAGCAAAATGGAGTTTGGCAATGGTGAAGCTTAACAAGACATAAGGGTTAGGGTTGGAGATGGAAGAAAAGGTCATTTTATAGTATTCTTGGCCGGATGCGTTTTTCTGCCCGTTGGACCCCGTGCACGGGCTAAGTCAGCCCCTTGCACGCGGGATGTCCAAAGAAGAAACCACCATCCTGTGTGCACGGATGTCCAGGACCCATGCGCACGGGGTATCCAGAGAGTTACACGCCACCTGTGCGCACGGGGTCAAAGTCCCCATACGCACCGGGTGTCCGAAAAGCTACTTACTACCCCGTGCGCATGGGATATCTTGTAATTTCCTGTGGTAACTCAAGGATACCTCAGTACAAGCACACTACTCAAGGTAATTTAGTGGTAGGTGTAGGAAGGCTGGTGTATAAGTTTTGAATCATTTCCACACGAAATTCATGCACGATGAGTCCTCTTAATAGTACCGTTTTTCTACGACTCAAATCCATCCAAAACGAAAGCCTTCTAGCCACCGGAAACTTTAACAATATCCTAAATCTTTTTGAAATGAATGGAGGGGTCAATCATCTCCAACAAGATTTTCATATAATCAATATCCTAAAATAAACTTTAACAATCACACCTAAATATAATTAAGTGTCACATGCACTTTCAACTGTGATGCCGATTTGGTTTTTGACCGATCAAAACGACTCAAAACAAGGATGAAACCGGTTGTTTGACTGGAGCCAAGATTGATTTTTGTCCGGTTTTAAAAATTTGATTGTCCGGTTATAGAAGTTTGAGGTTCTAAAGTAGATGGTTTTAAAGTTGAACTTCAGCTATCTAATATGGACTTCTCTCTTTCCTCTTTCTAGGGAAACGGTGTAGTACATCGCTGAGCATTGTACGTGTACTACAAAATTGCTAAATTCAAAATAAAAATACATGGGCATTGCTTCTAGTAACAGAGAGGATACAGTGGGTCTGGTTTGTGCTGAGTGTGTGCATCCTGTTAACACGGCTGCAAGTTTTACCTCACGCTGAAAAAGAGAGTAGAGTACCGCGGCCCACGGATTAGGCGAAAACAGAGAAAAGGTTATAGACACTTGTCCTCTGCATCCATTTTGTACACTATTAGTGATGATATACTAGGCTACCAGCAGCTCTCAAGCTCCCACGATGATGGCGACGACGGCGAACTAAAGGGAGCTGGTCTAGTCGTCCCTGCCGTGCGGCAGCATCTTGAGCGCCTGGAGGAAAGTCTTCTTGAGGCGGCCGAGGTGCGGCCGGACGTTCTGCTTGTCGAGGTAGGTGGTCTTGAGCGCGTCCCACCCCTGCTTGTGGATGGCCATGGGGTCCTTGAGCACCAGGTGGTCGCTGGGGTACTGCTCGCTCAGCGTCGTCTCGTCCAGCTGCACCACGTACTCCAGGTAGTGCACCTCCATCCCCGCCGACGGCTCCGCGAACGTGTTGCGGGCCAGCCACTCCAGCCGCCCGTACGGCACCACCTGCACCAGCACGGCGCCGGCCGGCAGGAACACCATGTTCGTCAGCCCGGCGCCGTGCACGCCCACCATCACGTCGCACGAGTTCACCAGCCGCGCGAACTTGGACGTGTCGGAGGTCGTGTCCGGGTCCCCGATCCGGACGTCGAACCCGAGGCTCCCCGCCATGTCGGCCATGGCGCGCTCGTTCATGAAGGCCCGCCCGCGTGAGGTGCGCCGGGAGATGATCAGCAGCCGGGGCCGCCGGCGGATGTCCCACCGGTCGCCGCTCGGCGTCGCCGTGGCGCGCTCCAGCCCGAACGCGCTGCGGAGCATCTTGCGGAAGTCCGCCACCGAGACGCCCGACGGCGCCTTGGAAGGATCCACGCCCAGCTCCTTGTGGAACGTCGGCCCGACCACGGCGCTCGGGTAGCACCGGACCTCGTCGTCCGCGTCGATGTCGACCACCTCGTACCGGCTCATCTGCTGGAAGATCTGGATGTACCTGCTCATCCACCACGACTTGTAGCTGCTCACCAGGAACTGGACCTCGCCGGCGAAGCGGTGGGCCGTGATGAAGGCCGGGATGAGCACGTCTGTGTAGTCGTGGAAGGGGTTGCCGGTGAACCCGCCCGTCGAGATCACGAAGGCGGTGGCCGAGCTGTTGGACGTGCACTTGGGCGCCGCGCCGTCGCCGGAGGGGAACGGCTTCAGGGACCACTCCTTGACGTGGGACAGCGCGTAGGTGTCGTGCTTCCGGCAGTAGGGTCTGGTCTTCCACTCCCGCTCTAGCGTGTCGACGTAGATGGTCTGGGTTCTCCCCACCAGGCGCACGTCGCCGGCCGCCTCGCAGGTGTCGGAGCGCCGGCTCGTCTCGTAGCACACCGGCTTGCTAGCGTCAACGGCCACTGCGGCTTTGGCGGGCCGCACAGTGGCGTCCACGGCGTGCTCGGTCTTGGGCTGAATTTCCTCATCCTTGGGCTGAGCTTCCTCCTCCTTGTCTTCCTCCACTGCAAGAAGAAAATCCAGTTCCTAGTGAGATCTGAAGCTACCACCCTCTTCACCGAATTATCTAGAACAAAAATCTTCAGTGCATATCGGGGAGGGATAGTTTAGGTGAGGAGCCATCACTAGCAGCTGATTTCAGGCTAGTGTAAACCCGTGGATGGTTCCATTGTTGTCTGATTTGAGGCTGAATCTCAGCAAAAATGGATATGATATTACCAAAAGAAAGCGGCCGGTAAAGAAATGCCAAGCAGATCTAGACACCCAACCACCCGCTGCATAAAGCAGCTCCCAATCCACTCACTAATCTTTGTTGCCCACGGATACAACGTCTCCTAGGAAAGGGATAAGTTAGCTTACCAGCTACTGCGGTGGCCTCGTCGGCGCCATCGCCGGCCTCCGCCGCGACAGCCGGCTTGCTCACCACCACCGGCTTCGGATCCTCCACTTTGATGGTCTCCGCAACGGCCGTATTCCCTGCAGAAACGCAGCGACACCATGAGAGCGGTCAAACAGCAGCTCTGACGCCCTCAGATTTGCTCCCACCACTGGCCATGCCTCTGCATGGCCAGGAACAAAAGAAGAAAGAGCAAAAAAGAGCTTACCGATTGGGGAGAACCTGGCCCTGATGAGCGAGAGCGCGAGGAGGGAGCAGAGCATGAGGGCCAGGAGAGCCACATTCCCGAACCTCCTCGGCTCGCCCCTCGCGGAGCTCCGGGACTTCATCTCCTCCTCCGGGAGTAGTGGTTCTTTGTTGGGCTGCACGGGTGATGTGAGGCGCTGGGACCTCCACAATCTTCCTGCGCAGCTCGAGCTGAGCAGCCGATGTGTAAATCAGCAGGGGATAAAGCGGGCGGCGGAAGCGGCGGCCACCGGCAGCGAGCCGGGTGGAGGGGGGAGAAAGGGGGGAAGGGGGCGGAAGAGCAGAGCGAAAGCAGCAAAGGCAGAGCTGCTCATTTAGGTAGCTGGGGCTTGGGAACTAGTGGTGTTTTGTTTGGAAGTGCTGTGGTCGGTCGGTGTGTGTCTGCCTGCCTGTGCGCCACTGGTACTCTACCGAGCACGACTTTTCAGGGCGCCGTGAAATAGCAGCCGCTGCTTCAGACACTGGTTATTGCAGTAACTCGCTTTAATTAGAGATTGTTTTATGGTGAGATAATTTTGTTGTCACCACTGTACTACTCCAGTAATCTGATGTTTCTCGAGACACGCTAGTAGGCTCTATGGCGAGACATTTGTGATCGCGCGGTGTCGGTGCCGTGTAGGAGATTTGGATCACTGATTGGGATGGGCCTTGCAGCGGGCAGCGGGAGTACTGTAGGGGTACGTGCTCTTTGGTCCCGCTCAAAGGCAGAAATCGTGTTAGACACACAACTAAGAGTCCTTGTACATCGTATTTCATACTCCCTTCGTATATACGTTTTCTAAGGCTTTTATCCTACTATAAAACGTTTCATATTTTAATGCAGAGGTAGTAGTACCCAGCGGATCACCGGTAAAGGCATCTCCAACGCTCGACACTTAAACAGCCAGCTTATGCTTGGACCGTGCGGTCCGGACGTGTTGTGTCTCCACCGAACGATTCGGACGCAGTTTCTTCCGTAAACTGTAGATAAATTGGGGGCTTGCGGGCGTCCGGACCACTGTCATGCTCACTCCTGATCGCCTTGGCCCACCAAAAAAAAAACCCTTCCTCGCCCGCACGCGCTTCCCACCCGGCGCCAGCTACCCACATTCATGTCATTACAGAATGGACGCGACCTCTCACTGGCTTCGACATTTAAGCTACATGTCGGCTGAGAGAGTGTTGCCCGTTGCACGCCCGACTGAACACACCTCCTTGCTGCAATTATACGACAAGAGACTCCCCGTCTTCTTCCATTAGACTCGCGCATGTGCCGAGAAACCTACTCGGGGCACATGTCTATTCATAAAGCCGCTTGGTTATCGGTTATCAAAACCGTGGATCTCGGGTAGGGGTCCCGGCTGTCGTCTAGGCGGATGGTAACGGAGGCGAGGACACGATGTTTTTACCTGTGTTGGGCCCCTCGATGGAGGTAAAACCCTAAATCTGCTTGATTAATATTGATGATATGGGTAGTACAAGAGTAGATCTACCACGAGATCAAGGAGGTGAACCCTAGAAGCTAGTCTATGGTATGATTGTTGTAATGTATGTTGTCCTCTGAACTAAAGCCCTCGGTTTATATAGACACCGGAGGAGGCTAGGGATTACAGTCGGTTACAATGGTAGGAGATCTACATATCCGTATTGCCAAGCTTGCCTTCCACGCCAAGGAAAGTCCCATCCGGACCTGGCCGGAGTCTTCAATCTTGTATCTTCGTAGTCTTGGAGTCCGGCGGATAATGATAGTCCGTGGTCAGGACACCCCTAGTCGGGACTCCTCGGTAGCCCACGAACCGGGCTTGATGACGATAAGTCCGTGGCAAGATAATGTTCGGCATTGCAAGGCGGGTTCCTCCTGAATAATCGAGAGAAGATCATGAACACCAGATAATGTCGGCTCGCAAAATAAATTCCACATTCCACCGTAGAGAGAATAAAATGTACACTTAGTTCAATCTGGCGGCGTATTACGCGGTGACATCACACCATTACCAAGCCTTTGTTTGAATCGTTTTTACAATACCACCTCGTACGTTTAGCGGCGGTTTCAGCAACACGTCTTGTCGAGCGGTCGTGTTCCCCTTATTCAGGATTCTCATCAATACGGACGTGGGTAACCAACCGCGCCATTGATGGTGGCGCTTGGGAGATAGCGAGTTTTACCGGCGGTGGAGGGCGCATAGTTTCCGTCGCCTATATATAAGGGATAAGGATTCACCTTCTCACCTCGCCTTCTTCCTCCTTTGCTTATCCATCTCGCACTCAAGCTCCAACGCCCAAGCTCGCGCATCTCGCCTCGACCTTCTCGAATATGTCGGGCGGGAGGCAAATGGTTGGCCTCCACCGTTAAGGAGGAGGACATCACCAAGCTAACTTGTGCGGGATACCTTTCGGCGATATCGGCGCGCCATTTGCCCGACGAGGCAGACTCATCCCTACCCCAGGCCTCATGAGAGGTCGTCTTCCTCTCCAACTTCCTCCGTGGTGGGCTTTCCGCTCCATCCATTTGTCAGGGGCTCATGTTTTACTCGGCTGGATTTCCACGATCTGGCGCTGAATTTCATCCTCAACATCTCGGTGTTTATCGTCATGTCGAGGCCTTCCTCTGCATCCGGCCCCACTTGACTGTGGCTCAAGACCTTCAACGTCAAGCGAAGGTTGTGAAGGAGCATAAGCGGAATCTTGGGCGCTATGTTGGGCAAAGTGCCCAACGTCCCTTAACTTGAAGGGGCCTTTGTGGATTCCGTCAAAGGGTGGCAATCGGGGTGGTTCTACATCACCGAGCAGCGCAAACCTACATGGGCGGCGGCCCCGAGTTTAGATCTGGTATCCCCGCAGCTCACCTCACGGAAAGAAAGGGCTTGCGGTGGGGCAATCCGGTGGAGGTGGCGGGACTCAGAGCACTGCATCAAGAAGATGGTGAGCAATAGGCTCGGGCTCGTCGGCGTGGTCAAGTCATGCTCATCCGCGGATCCTCCCATGCCAAACGGGCATTCAATTTGTGGGAGTTCAATCGGAGCAGCACCGAGCGCTAAGCGGGCTCTTGATACAACATCTGAAGGCGCTGGAGGTCTTTGTTCAAAGGCGCCAAGCCCCGCATCCATGACGGAAGATCGCGATTCAGCTCGCGATATCCAACTAACGAGGTAAGTGATTCAACCCCATTACGGGACACTTGTGATAATTAGATCGACTCTGGTGAGGTTTCATTACGCCTCTTCCTTTGGCAGGAATGGATGGAAAGGCCAAGCTGCTTATCGGCCGGCTCCCATGCCGAAGACCAGTGGGCGCCCGCTTAGCGAGGGCTCTTGGTTCGGCACCGCCGCGTGGTCTTGGGAGAAGAAAAACCAAGAAGGTGGCGCGGGGACTCGAAAGAGTTCCGCCATCGAGCGTCTGACGGCGATGTGGACTCCTCCCGAAGGCGAGGAGGAGGAGTACTCTCTCCGGAGGAGGAGAGAAGAAAGGAAGGCTTCCCCAATAGGGGAGGCGAAGGGTCAGAGGAGAACTATCCCCGGACGGTTCGCTTGACACCGGCGTTGGTGAGGGCGAGTGGCCTCAAGGGCGAGCGTCCGGCAAGATCGTAAATATCCGGATCCTTGATGTGTAATTTCTTTTGTGTCGCGTATTGTCCTTCTAACGCCGTATTACATCCGTAGTCCGGCCGATGATGATCTTCCGCTTCATCAAGCGGGTTATTAGCCCGTTGGATGTGGACTCACTTGACCGCCACTACCCCCGAGGCGAAGGCGCCGGTGGGATCGAAGGGGACCCATCGGGAGGAGGCTCGGGCGCCGTCGGCAACCTCCGGACTTTGTGTCGGACTCTACGCCGGAACCCGCGATGGTTCGAGTCCGGCAAGCGGCCCCTTCGAAGAAAGGCAGGACCGTGACACGGCGGCCTCCGATCAGCCGGGGCGCCGGACAACTTTGCTGGGCGCTTAAAGGCGCTTCCATCGAGGAAAACACCGCACTATCATGAGTGCGGTGATTGAAAAGGTTCACTCGCTAAGGCGGGCTGGCCAAGCTTCTGACGACCTTCTAACGAGCTTTGAGGTAAGAAGTTAAAATTATGTAATGTAGTACCGCATAGGCGGTAGCCTGATGCTTAGTTCGGTGTTCGGAAAGAAAAGCGGATGAGGATCTAACAAGATATACAGCGTTGCCTAAAATATGTCAATATGGGTTTTGCAGTTTGTCTTTCGACCTCTGCCGCACTAACGGCGGAGGTCGATTGTCGATGTACTAAGGTAGGGATACCTCGGTACCCCAACTTGTGCAGGCGATTCTGACTTCCTTGACGAGGTTTACCACGTGACTTCGCCGAAGACCTTCTGCTCCATGTCAAACCATTCAAAAGCGAAGTATACAAGACGAAGATCGAGACCCGACAGCGGAGTTTGCGGGAAGGCCGTTCGAGCTCAAGGTTACATCACTCACGCAAGGCCACAGCAAGAGGAGCTCGCCGGAAGACTAGAAGATTACATCATAGAAGACCGCCTCGGCGCTATATGCGTCCGGCGAGGGCCCGGAGGCGACAAGTTCTGAGCCCGGCAAGCTCCGGGTCCGGCAAGTCGAGACCCGGCAAGGTGCTTGCGGGAGAATTCTGTTGTGTGCCGCGCTCGGCTCATCATCCCACAGCGTGCATACAGGGCCTTTCGAGGGCGCGTGGCGGATGGCTGTGCAGCACTGGGGACACGGTGGCACTTCACGGTGGTGGATCCATCGCCCGTGGCGACGGAGACACAAGGGCGTGAGCTTTTGGGGTCGGCGGCGGGCATTAAATGCCCTTGTCCCCCTTTATCCAAAGTAGGTGGCGACCACTTGTTCACGCCTTTGTAGCTCCTTTGTTCCCGCTTGTTCCAACTACCACCTCTTTTACATTTTACCCCTTTCTCCTCGTTGACACTGTCGGTGACCCTTGCACTATAAAGGAGGCCCATACACAGCGTGAGGGGGTTGGTCGATTGAAACCTTTGCAACTCTCACGCTCGGTGTAGGCTGGTCTTGTAGATCTTCAAGCTCCAGAGCTCAATACAAACCAAAGCGGGGAGTAGGGTTTCTGCGTCCATCGCGGCCGAACACAGGTAAAAACTGCCCGCGTGCTCGCTTCGATCTGCTCTCCGTGCTCCCTCCGCCCTCGTGCCGCCTGAGACAAAGGGCTCCGGTCCCATAGGTGTTAAATGGCGGGCGATTTCCCAACATCTTTGGCGCGCCCGGTAGAAGCGTCGAGGTTGTCGCGGACTGATCCGGCGTTCACGCGAGCGCGTTCTTCATCAACCTCTCCGGTTTCGCCAAGAACTTCATCAACAATTGCGCCATGGCCCGAAGAAGAAGGCTTGGAGGTTGCGATCCGTCTGCGTCTCATCCGCCGCCACCGAATAGCGGTGGGTGGAGAAACGCCGTCGGAAGGTGGCGCCGGTGAGGACACTTTCGCGGCGCCACGAGATCAAGGACAAGGCGGATGACCGCGCCTCGGTCTCCGTGGACCGCGCGTCCATCTCGGCACCACGACAACCCGGCGCCATACCACGGGAGGTGGTATCCTTTCTTGAGGCAAGAGACACCGGAGGCTCGCGGGATGCTCCGGACCACCGTCCGGTCTAAGCAAGCGAAAGCGCCGGGCGAGATCTGCTCCTTCTACGCTGTTAGGAGTCCGAGCATATCCGCTCCTCGCACCGCTTCGCTCCGCTCCCCTCCACTCCGGCGGCTCGCGGCGCGGCTGCTCCTCGACTTCCCTCGGCGGACAAGGCCGATGGCGGAGGCTACCATCGAGCTGATCGCCCGCCCGACAACGACTCTTCCACGGCCGGCGACCTCGCGGCGCGGCAAGCCGAAAACGAAGGCAGCGGCGACAAAGACCCGAGGTGCAACCACCATACACTCCCGCCGCGAAGCGAAAAACGCCGCCCGCCCGAACTACGCCGGCAGCGGCTCCACGGCATCGGCGGATCCGCAGACCCGTCGGGATCAACGCCAGATCCTCGGCGACCGGCGACAAAGAAGCGCTTCGGACCACAATCGGCGCCGCAAAGCTTCAGCGACAATCGAACGGAGCTGGAGCAGCTGTCGCGCGCCGCGCCCGGTGAACGAGCGACTTCTTCGTCTGCGAGCTGCCTCATTCACCGCGAGCTGCGGCGTCGATGGCCCAAAGCATGAAAAATTCAAGCTGGCGTCTGGAGAAATGCGGCGGCAAGCGCACCTCGGAATTCCTCGGTGTCTACACCATCGTAGTGCGGCTGCGAAGCGCGACGAAAGATACAGCGAACTACTTCCGCTTCGTGCTTAAGCGAGCGTTCGTTCTTGGCTTATGCACTTGCGAAAAACTCCATTTCCTCTTGGCGCAGACCTTTGCCATCGGTTTGTTGGCGCCTTCACTGGCGGCCACAAACCCCACGACGAAGCGATCTCCACATTTTGGCCCGAAGGAAGGAGAATCCTGCGCAAGTATATCCAGCGCTTGACCGTGTGCGGCACAACATCACGATGTCCACCACCCCGCGGTTATCGGCGCGTTCCACGAGCGTCGCGTAACCGCCGCATCACGAAGAGATGGCGATGACCAAGATCCGGGATGTCGTGAGCTCTATGCTCTGGTGATAAGTGCGCCTGCGGAAGAGAGAGACTCCCGGGGAGGATCTTTGGCCTTGAGGAGAAGCGGCGGTGTGGCCGCCGCCCGGCAAAAAAGAGCGCGGCGGAACAACGAAAGAAGAACAAGAAAGAGGTGCTTGCCATCGAGAAGTCCGGCAAGGAGGCTCCGCCAAGCAAACACAGGCTTGCGGCTCGGCAAGGAGCACTGCCCTATATGTGGCGGCCGACAAGCGGGGCTGCTCAAACAAGCAATCTTGCAAAATCCACCGCACCAAGGGCCACGATCTCTCAAGCTGCAAGCGCGTCGGTATCTCGTCGGCGACAAAAAGCTGAGTATGAGAGCGCGACAAGGAGAAAGCCCAAGGTGGCGGAGGAGAACCGAGCAAGCGGCCGTTCAATGGCGGGGAGGGCCTTGCAGCAAGGCCAAGCAGCGGCAAGGTGATCGACCTCCCGGGGCCCCGACAAGGACAGCTCTGGTGCTCGCTCGGCAAGCGCATCTCCACAGGCGCTGCTTGCTGCCGTCGAGGCCAGCGCCATCGAGCTCCACCGGCAAGTCGCGAGAAACAAAGACAGACCAGCCAAAGATCAAGCACAGCAGGGACGGCAGCTCTGGTGCTCACTCCGGCGGCGCGTCTCCCCGGCTAGCTAGCTGCCCGTCGAGGGCGCGCCATCGAGCCCCGCCGACCGGTCCACCGGCGATGAGGGCAAAAAAAATTGCCAAGCTCGAACTTTGAGTTGTACCCCACGAGAATCCATACCTGTATGAGGGACACAGGCCTTGCGAAGGTCGAATCGTGGTTGGGTTCTGCGCCGTCGGTTCGTCTTGAGTCCACTCGACGATAAAAAGCACGCCGCAACCAGCCGACAAGTTCTTCCGCCGGGGCTGCACGCCAGTGGTGCGATGCCTGCGCTCGGCAAGCATGTTCTTGTTGGTGGACTCCCAGCGTAAGGATGAGAACATACAAGGGGAAAGGATCGGGAGAATGCGGCCTCAGCGGATTGTTGGAAATAGAAAAGCTAAGTCGTCAGAGCTTTTGTGCGAGCACTCCTTAGTTCCATGCTTTTTATGTTATGTTCCTCGTCGTTAGTCCTTTATGCGCAATACATGTCTTGTGGAGGAACCTACCGTGGATAACCGCACCCTTATCTTGTTTTCGAGCACGCTCAGCGATTTAAGTGAGCTGCGACAAGTGTCGCGCCCTTGTTTAGTTTCGAGTCCGCTCGACAAGCTAAGTGCGTTGCGACTAGCAGCAACAAGGTTGCTTCGGTAAGACCTTGGCCAGCCGGGCTGCCGAGTTCAACACTCGGCACTTTCATGGCAAGGGCCCATTAAACAAGTTCCTAAGCGTGGGGTAAAAGCACACAAAGGGTGTAAGTAGAGGTGTAGCGTAGCAAGCCTGTTTGTAAGATGCCCTTCGTATGAGAAACTTGTGCGGGAGGAGCCAACTTCATGGTGAGTTAAATCCTCGATTTGTTTCGAGTCCGCTCAACAACTCGGCGCCTTTGCTTTGGCAGAAGGTTTCTTCTTGGGAGAAAACACGCCCGACGAGCTGATGTTCAGTACTCGACAAATGTGTCGACACCGGCAAGTTCCCTAGCAGCGTGAAGTATAAACATCACGAAGGGCAAGAGCCGCGACATCGTATTGCAAAGTCGCCTGAGAAAGGATTTATATACATATACATGTAAATAATGAAACTGTTGCAGACCTATCTCAATTTGTTTCCATGGCTGAAATTACAACAACAAGGAGAAACGAGAAGAGCACACCACACACGGATTTTGGCGAACCGAGTTGCGAAACTGCGAGTGCCAAAATTCCTTCGGCGGGATAATAGCACCGAAAAGCTGCGGAATCGGATAAGTTTTCATCCTCGTCATGCATCCTCTCATGGACCGGGAAGCGGGGCTCGTCCTTGAGCGGCGTGTCTTGTAAAACCCGTCTTGCGGAGGAGCAGTCGTGGCCCGATTCGCCCTTGGTTTGTTTAAGAGTCCGCTCAACAAACACAAGTCTTGTTGCTGGCCCGGCCAACAAGGTTGCTTGCGGGAAGCAACACCGCCATTGAACTCTTGATGTCCCTTTTCAGCAAGCGTGTTCATGGCCGACAAGCTCCCGAGGCGTGGGATGGGAACATACAAGGCCGCGAAGTCAAGTAAAAGACTTCGGTCGACAAGCGTTCCCCTCTTTTCATTAAAAACATCCTAGTTTAGTACAAGTCCATAGAGGATGAAAAACATGATAGAGAGGATTACATATTTTAAATACAACTAAGGCCCAAGGGCTTACAAATTAGAAGATAAGATGCAGTAATTCCTCTCTGTTTCTCTGTTCAAGAGTTAGGTCAAGAGTACCCGGCAAGAAAGCTTGCGGGAAGAACAGAGAGAGCCTAGGAGAGCTACAGGGCGAAAGACACCAAGTGAACTTCCGGGGCGGCAGGGCTTACAAGCGGAGGCAGGCCTTGGGCCGAGAGCTTGAGCGAGGTGGTGGGGCGTCGGCCTGGCAGCGAGGCTCCTCGCCCTCGTACTCGATTGGCGGCCTTGCCGCCACCCCTCTTCCTCTTCAGCCTCCTCGCCCGGCCGCCCAAGAGGCGGCCCGGGGAGTTGAAGGCGGCGACCGGATGATGGGGTCGCCGGTGGCCTTGGCGACATCCGGCGCCTAATCGGACCCGCCATCCTCGTCATCGCTTTGTCGCTCCCCTCCTCGTCCTCTCGCTCGAGGAGGGACCTTCGCTATCGGAGCTGTCCACCTGACATCTCGCCGGGTCCGGAATCCCGAAGACCTTGGCGGCAAGAAGGTCACCCTCCATTAACAGAAATGGAGGTAAACCCCGCCGTCAAGCTGTGGATCTTGGTGACGTCTTCCACCCTCGATCGAAGTACATCACGCGGGGCTGGGGACCGACACTCACTCGAGTGCAGCTGATCCTGACCCCTCATCTAACTCCATCACCTCGGGCGGATCCGGTTCCATCGCTCATGACAGGGCCGGCAGCGGGAGGCGGCGAGGCGCTCGGCGCGGCAGATGAAGAACTCCAGTTGTCTCCGGTATGGACCGCCTCGAGGAAAGGAGCCACCGGAGGAGGCGGGGAGGCCTGTCGCCACGACCGCCTCTCCCAGGCCGCCTCGACTCGCCCTCGGCCTCGTCCGCGGCCTCGCCCCTCCCTCTCCCCCTCGTGGCCGGCTCCGCCTTGCAGGTCTTGAGATAGGGAGAAGTCTCGCTACTGGAGGCGACCCTCGCTGCCACCGATTGAAGAACTAGGATTTCCTCCTTCCATGGCGAAAAGAAGAAGCGGAGGCTGAAGGCGAAGGGAGAGGAGGAAGTGTGAGACCATTGTGCTCCCCTTCCGCCCCTTTTAAAGGGCGAGGTGGGGCTCAACCGCCCTGCCCGGCCAATCGGGAGCGAGGAGGCGGAGGCGGGGCCGACTCGCCATCTCCGCCCGTGGCGGCTCGGTCTCCCACGCCGCCGCCCGACCCCCATGCATGAGGGCAGCGTGGCGGCGGGGCGGGCGGCGGGTGAAGTGACCTCGCCTGCACCACGATCACGAGGTGGATGCCCTAAAGACCCGCCGCCGCGCCGTCTCCCACACGCCTTGCAATCGGCGCGTGCGTTCTGAGGGATCTGGCGAATCTGAAGTGGATTGGCGCGCCGTGGGCGCGTGTGCCCGTGCTGCTTGTTTTGTGCACTGGCCCAACAGCGCTTCGGCACCGTGTGTGGCCCAGGCCGGGGCTCTGTCGGTGTACTAAGGTAGGGGTACCTCGGTACCCCAACTTGTACCTGGTGATTCTTGACTTCCTTGGCGAGGGTTTACCACGTGACTCGCGAAGACCTTCTGCTCCATGTCAAACCATTCAAAGGCGAAGTATACAAGGCGAAGATCGAGACCCGACAGCGGAGTTTGCGGGAAAGCCGTTCGAGGCTCAAGGTTACATCACTCACGCAAGGCCACAGCAAGAGGAGCTCGCCGGAAGACTAGAAAGATTACATCATAGAAGACACGCCTCGGCGCTATATGCGTCGGCGAGGTCCGAGAGGCGACAAATTCTGAGCGGCAAGCTCCGGGTCCGGCAGGTGAACCCGGCAAGGTGCTTGCGGAGAATGCGTTGTGTGCCCGCGCTCGGCTCATCGGCCGCAGCGTGCCTACAGGGCCTTTCGAGGATGCGTGGCGGATGGCTGTGCGACTGGGGACGATGGCACTTCCGCGGTGGTGGATCCATCGCCGTGGCGAGCGAAGCAGAAGGCGGGAGCTTTTGGGAATCGACGGCGGCGGGCATTAAATGCCCTTGTCCCCCTTGTCAAAGTAGGTGGCGACCACTTTGTTCACGCCTTGTAGCTCCTTTGTTCCCTTTGTTCCAACTACCACCTCTTTTACATTTTACCCCTTTCTCCTATGTTGACACACAGCGGTGACCCTTGCACTATAAAGGAGGCCCATACACAGCGTGAGGGGGTTGGTCGATTCGAAACCTTTGCAACTCTCACGCTTCGGTGTAGGCTGGTCTTGTAGATCTTCAAGCTCCGAGCTCAATACAAACCAAAGGCGGGAGTAGGGTTTCTGCGTCCATCGGCCCGAACTGGTAAAAACTGCCCGTGCTCGCTCTCACGATCTGCTCTCCGTGCTCCCTCCGCCCTCGTACCGCCTGCAGACAAAGGGCTCCGGTCCCATAGGTGTTAAGTGGCGGGCAGTTTCCCCAACATCGATGTCTTTGAAGAAGGATCTCGAGCGGTCCGAGCAACAGCTCGGCCATGCCAAGAGGCAGCTCGAGGAAAAAGAAGGTGAGTAACACCACTTTGAATAGGTACCTTCAGAAAAGGATTTTGGTTGCAATAAAATTTAACAAGGATAATATGTGTATTGCGGGGGACACTAACGAGGTGGCAGCCACGAAGGATGCTATGTCATGACGAGCATAATCTTGACGTGAGCAGGCAACTGAGCGAGAAAAGCAAGAGGCACGGGTGGCGGAAGTTCGGCAAGAGCTCCGGGCTCTCATGGAAAAGCATGAGAGTTTGGGCGTGACTCAAGACTTCGAGTCGAGCTTGCCTCGGCTCTCGAAAGTGCCAAATCCGCCAAGGCCGAGGCCCATAAGGCCCTTGGGAGGTTGAGGACATAAAGAATATAGCGGTGGGTAAGGCATTTTTCATGCAAAGCGGGCATGTTAATGTGAACTACGACACTTACCCTCATTCGGAGACTCTCGAGGCGTTTGCGGATCTGCGCGTAGTGCATATGATGCCGCCGCATTCTATCGTGGCGAGGAGGGCTCGGCGGAGAAGGTCTTCGGTCTCGATCTGCTGAAGCCGGCCATCCGGTGCCCCAAGCGACCAGTGAAGCGGTGGTCGAACTCCTAAGGTAGTGAGGAGGCCATGAAGGGCCTCATAGTCGGTTGTGGCACAGGACAGGCCATGCACAGGAGCTACTTTGGCCTCGTCTGGCGGCTGGTGGATGCATGCCCTGGGTGGAGGTCATCAAGCGCTCCGCTTTGTATTGAAGGCGCTCGTCGGGCCCTTGCCGCACAAAGGTGCAATGGGGCAAGTTGGATGCGGAGAAGCTTCACGGATCCACCACCACCGGCGAGGGAGTATCGTCTGCGGAGAAGTATTATAAAACTGTCTGAAGGGAGCTGCGATATGCGGATGAGTGCTATCGAAATGTAATCTTTGAGTGAACTTCGCTATGTATTTATCTGTCTTGCTGAAAACTTCGTTCATATGCACCATGAGCAACACTTGTTTAATTTAAAATATTACCTTACATGCGGCCGTTTATAAAATCGAGAGATGGCAAGTCGTTGGCGTCGACCCCCAAGCCACAGTCTTTGGGGTGTTCGGGATAAACTTGAGCACTCTTGTTCCCATTGTTGGGTCCATCGAGGAGGCACTCAACACAACGAACAAAGCAACGGACTTATAATGCTTGAACACTCTCCTTAGCCATAGAATTCTATAATTTTAAATTTGGTGAAGCCCACGGTATTGGAAGACCGAATCGAGGCGCTATCACGCCTTCATCGGACATTGTCCGAACCCTTCGAGCGGCGTGAGTCTTTAGGACCCGAAAAACCTCTCGGCAGCGACCGGTCTCTCGCCTTATCATGCCGGTCAGTTTTAGCTTTCTCCAGCGAGGCGCTAACTTGGCTCAACCGGGCGCAATCGCGATGGTTCTCCAGTGCCACCTTAGCCGACGGAATGGAGCGTAAGGCACCAAAACATGGGGCCGGGCAAACCCAACTATTGACCCAAGACATGATTGAGCCGATTCATATAATGCTATAAGTTAAGGTGCCGCACTTGTGAAAGTGTTCGGACTTTATCACGCCATAATTTGGGAGCGAAGCCCTGGCGTATTGGCCGTATCAAAATATCTGGGTGCAAGATGTCATATAATGAACATATATATAAAGATAATGCAATTGCAATAAAAGGTGCTGCATTATTTATGAAAGAAAGTCTGCTAGTAGAGCGGTGATACAAATAGTCACGTTAAGCAAGGGATTTGGACTAAGTAAACATGTCCCCCTCGAGGATGAGCTGCGGACTTGGTGTATATAATCAAATTTAATGCTCGTAATTGAGACCACACGAGTGTTAAATCGCGGCCTTCTTTAGTCCACATTTGTTGCATCATGAGTTGGCGGGTTAAGCCACCGACAGGGCTTACAGTTATCGAGTCCTGCGTCGTAAAGAAGAAAAATAATAATAGAAAAAAGGGGGGCATACTTGCGAGCCCCCGGTGTGGTCGAACCGCACTCCGGGTCCATTGCGATCGTGCCCCTTCCCCTGTGCCCATGGTATCTCCAAAGCGTAATGATGTCGCGGAGTGCTATTCTTGCGATCATCGCGGGCGAGGTTGGGGCCGCATTACTCTGGCGATGCTCTGATCGCGCCGTGGTCTTGGTTGGCATTGCTCGGGCGCTTTGCTATATCCGGCCTTTTAACGGCGGACTCGAAAATGCCTTAGAAGGCTGCTCTGCACTTCTACGCGAGAGCATTGTATGTTCCTCCGTTCGGAGGGCGTTCCGTACTCCCATTGACCGTGATGACTCGCGAGGGCCTGGCATCTTGAGCTTTAGGTATGCATAGTGCGGCACCACGTTGAATTTTACAAGCGCGGTTCGTCCGAAGCGAGCATGATAGCCGCTGAAAGCGGGACTATGTCGAAGATTAACTGTTCGCTCGAAATTATCCGAGATCCGAAGATCACTTCGGTGTGGTGAGCTGTCATAGTTGGCTTCCTCTCTGGTATGACACCTTTAAAGGTTGTCTTTGTAGGTTTAATCCTTGATGGGTCTATGCCCATTTTGCGCACCGTATCTGATAAAGCGAGTTTAAGGCTGCCGCCGTCCATCGGGACTCTCGTGAGGTGGAACCCATTGGCGATTGGGTCTAAAACCAATGCGGCGAATCCGCCATGGCGTATGCTGGTCGGATGGTCTCTTTGATCGAAAGTGTCGGACAAGAGGACCATGGGTTGAACTTTAGGCGTGGCTCCATCGCATAGGCGTCCCTTAGTGCGCGTTTCCTCTCCCTCTTGGGTATGTGGGTCGCGTATATCATATTCACCGTCCGTACTTGTGGGGAAAACCCATACATCCTCTGTTGTTCGTGGTCGGGTCTCTTCCTCGTCGTCGTTGTTTAGCCCTTGTCATTGTTTTGGCAATTAACTTGCGGCCTGTGAACACCCAGCAGTCTCTATTAGTGTGGTTAGCTGGCTTTTGAGAGGTGCCATGTATCGGCATAAGCGGTCGAGTATTCGGTCCAGATTAGACGGACCGGAGTGGTTCTTTTGAATGGCTTCTTCCGGCGGCCGGGTTTAGAGCCTCGGAATCCGGCGTTGGTATTGTATCCTCCTTATCGTCACCGTTAATCGGCGCTTGTTTTTGTTTCGGCGTGACTGCCGTTGTTGTCCTTAGTATCCGGACTGCGAAATTTTTATGGAGATTGTTCTTTGCGGGCTAGCCAGCTGTCCTCTCCGCATAAAGCGGGTCATTAATGATATGAGGGCTGCCATAGATTTTGGCTTTTCCTGCCCAGGTGCGGGCTAGCCATTCGTCCCGGATGTTATGTTTGAAGGCTGCAAGGGCCTCTGCATCCGGACAATCGGCGATTTGATTTTCTTCGTCAAGAACCGTGTCGAAATTATGCGGCGATTAAATGCAGCTGCTGAATGATGTGGCTTAGGTCATCGGCATATGGTGGTCGCACATATGTGCCTTGGAAGTTATCAAGGAATGCGGCCTCGGTCTTCCCAACACAATTGACTCTGCGGGCAAGCTGTTAAGCCAATGCCGAGCTAGTCCTTTAAGCTTGAGTGGGAGGTACTTGATGGCGTGGAGATCGTCGCGCGGGCCATATGGATGTGGAGAAGATAGTCTTGATCCAAACCGAAGTCTGTTGTGCCATCGTAAGATTCGATGTTCTGAGTTTAAACCCTTGAGGATCGATGATCCATTACTTCGTCGATGAAGCATAAGCGGGTGTCTGGCGCCCAGTATTGAAGCGATATCGCGGCGCAGCTCGAGAGGCGCTATGCGCTTGCGGCGGGTTATTGTATCCGCGCGATGGTATTAAATCGTGGGTCGTAGGGCCCACGTGATCCATAGATGGATCTGGATTGCCTTGCCTTGTCCTCAATATGTCTACGCAAGTCCGTAGCGTTCCCTCTTAACCGTACTTTTGGGCGATCTTGAAGTGCTGTATTGGCTGGGGGCACTGGATGCCTCTCATCACGATCATGGGGTGGTCGTCGGCCATATCGTCTTGTTGGTGATGGGGGTATGTATGCTTCCTCCTCTAATCGGGGAGCAGCTTGCGTCTTAGGTAACTTTTGGAGGCGTTGAGTTTATACTCTTGACGCGAGGACCTCGGTCCATCGATCGGCCAGCGAGTCTGATCGGCTTGGAGCTGTTGGTGCTTTTCTTTAGGCTATTTGCTTGTGGCGATAAGCTGCGCTTGAAGCACTCTTGTTGACGGGATCCTCGAGTGCGATGAATTCATCATCGTTGAGGCTTGCCGTCTTCGGAGGAGGCATATAGTTATGATCCTTGACCTCTTCGTCTACCGCCCTCTCGTGAGGGCTTGCTTCATCCTCTGCGCTGAGTCTTCTTTGGAGGATTGTCTTCGGCACTCTCCGGAGTATTATTATCTCTGTGCGGAATCTCCATTCTTCTTGTGGCGGGATTTAAATGGCGCCGGCGCGTCGGCATTTGGGCTGCTTCTTTAGAAGTCTGCCTCATTGCTTCTTCACCATCCCGTCTTTTGGGGTGTCCACCATATATATGTCATATGGCAGGTGGTCTTCGGTGCCTGTGGCGCTGGTTCTGATAAATCTCGGCATCGTCGTCCATAAGCGTCGATGTCGTCGAGTCGTAGTCTAGCATGTCGGTTAGATAAATCGGCAGTGGCTACAAAGTGGGTGGTGGGTGGGCTCTGAATTTCTTCGTCGTCCATACCCCAACCATCCGGCCATAGTCCGCGCGGACTCTCTGATAACGAGATGCTTTAGTGAATTCAGGATATCGCCAAAAGCGAGTATTGAAAGATGTCATGGCGGTGAATTCCATAACGGCGCCCAATCGATTGATTGGTAGGGCGGGAGGTTGGTCCGGAGAGTCGGCACCTCGGAATCACGAGTTTCGCGAGGGACAAGATCGGTGTTGGCTCCATCGCCGTGGATGTTGAAGCCCCTAGGCGGCGTCTATCCACCGGCCCTCGATCTGAGCGATCGGCTCTGGGCTAATAGCGAAGTGGATCCGTGTGTAGCCACCAAGGCCTTGTTCGATGGCGAGCTAGATCATGCCCATCGTCACGAGTCTTGGCGCTTGGCGTGGCTCGAGTCCGTCGAAGATCAAGTCTCCGCGGACATCGGTCGTGAAGTTTAAGCTTCGAATCGACTGGCGGCCGGGGCGTAGCTTCGATCTGCTCGGATGGCCAAGTGAATTGGCCCGATCTGAAGCCGCGAATCTGAAGATCTGTCAGGGAGAAAAGTCTCACCTGGACAGCGTCGTTGGTTGAAGATGCCATCAAGCCTATCGGTGGCGACACGAGAGGAACTCTCAATGAAAGCACCAATGTCGGTGTCAAAACCGGCGGATCTCGGGTAGGGGTCCCGAACTATGCGTCTAGGCGGATGGTAACAGGAGGCGAGGACCGCGATGTTTTACCCGAGTTGGGCCCTCTCGATGGAGGTAAAACCCTACGTCCCGCTTGATTAATATTGATGATATGGGTAAAAATATCGTGTCCCTCGTCTCCTGTTACCATCCGCCTAGACGCACAGTTCCGGACCCCCTACCCAAGATCCGCCGGTTTTGACACCGACACCCATCATTAAACACAATGTCGGTCGTTCCCTGCTATTTAAACGATGCCAGACGCCGGGTAAAAATCGCACACACTCCGCTCCCATCTCCTCCTTGCACACCATTTTCTCCACAATCTCCATGGCATCCAGCGAGCAAGAAGACGAGTTCTACGACATAAAAGCCGGCTGGGTGACCCATCGAGCCTGCCGGACACGAGCCAGGCAGCTCTCTACTCCACCTCCGTCAACGGTCCAGGCCGCTGCAGGACAGCTCGGCGGAGGTAGAAGCTCCAAGTCGGTGCGTCGTTCAGCAACTCGCCGCTCCAAGCGAGCTCGCCGAGGAGTAGCGGGTTGCTCCGAGGCGGCACGCGGGGGACCACGGCGGCATAGGCATCATGGCTGTCATGGATGATGATGTGTGGCACCGCTCCTCTCGTGCCTGCGACCGCACCATCCGCCGTGAACGTTTCCATGACCGCGCCATGTCGGCGGAGAAAGAAGTCGACTTCATGGAGACCAGCGACACGGCGTCCAACATGCTCGCGCCCGCTGCCATCATCGAGGAGAAGTAGAACATGGGAGGTCGTCGCTGCTTGGGTCCCATGAAGGCCACCGCTAAGGCAACGCCGGCATATACAGCAGGTGTCTTGCCCGGTGGCAGGCCACTGTCATCCCCTTCCCCTCCCGCTGAAGCACATTCGCTGGTGCTCACTCCGATGAGCGGCGTTGCCGAACATGGGGAAGCGAGCCGCCCATTGCGCTGAAGCATATACCTCTAGGGCTCATGGCAGTCTGATGAGCGGGCTGTCGGACATGAGGAAGACAATGGAGATTCGTCGCGGTCGGCCATAGACTAGTAAAGGTATTTGTGTTGTGAGAATGGATACCTGCCGGCGCCGGCTGTAGACTAGTTTTACCTTAGCCTGGTATAGTTTTTAGTTAAAAATTGTCCAAAATGTAATTAATGTTGTCCGGTTTATATGAAATCCGCCTGGTTTGCACGAGTTTCATTTGGATGATTCAAAAAGTTGTTGAAATGTATGCAGACAACGTTGGATGGTGGCCTCCAGCATCAGTGTCCGTGGACTGGCCCTCCCTGTCCGCGGACATATGCCAAAGCAAATTGGTGGGACAGTGTTGGAGATGCCCTAACAAAACGAAAAGTAAGTATGGAATGAGTTGGGTTAAAAAAGTGTTATAGCATATCCTCTTTCCCTCCAAAAAAGCATATCCTCTTCCCAAAAAAATTGGTGATAAAAAATGAAAAAGCCAAAAATCTGACAACACTTCCGGTCAAACGCTGTTCTAGAGCATGGTTAATAGTATAGGCAATTTTTGGCTATCCGATGTTGTTGACGAGTGATATTTTTACACTCCTCTACCCCTTTGACCAGGATATTTCAATTAAGAGGGGTCTAGGGGGGATAACACCCTTAACAAGCAAAAGTGACAGTTTTTAGTTTCTTCAAGTTAAGGTTGAGTTTAGCACGTGTTAAAGCACACACAATACATTTTACACAAGCATAGCAATGGTATGAGCAGTGGAAAGAGTAAGTATGCAAGTGCAAGAATGTAAAGGGATGGGATTGGAGTGTGCAAACGCAATGGAGACACGGAGAATTTTTGGTGTAGTACCGATACATGGTGCTATCGTACGCCCACGTTGATGGAGACTTCAACCCACGAAGGGTAACGACTACACGAGTCCACGTAGGGCTCCACCCATGAAGGGTCCACGAAGAAGCAACCCTGTCTATCCCACCATGGCCATTGCCCACGAAGGACTTGCCTCACTCGGGTAGACCTTCACAAAGTTGGCGATCTCCTTGCCCTTACAAACTTCTTGGTTCAACTCCACATCATGTAGGAGGCTCCCAAGCCACACTTAACCAATCTAGGAGACGCCACTCTTCAAAAGGTAATGCACTGCGTGTTGATGATGAACTTGTTGTTCTTGTGCTTCAAATGATAGTTTCCCCAACACTCAACTCTCTCTCACAGATTTGGCTATGGTGGAAGAAGGATTTGAGTGCAAAGCAACTTGGAGAAGGCTAGAAATCAAGGTTCAAATGGTAGGAATGGAATCTCTTGATCCCAACACATGAGTAGGTAGTTCTCTCTCAGAAAATGAATGGTGGAAGTGTAGACACGTTCTGATGGCTCTCCTCTTTGAGAAGAAGGGGTGGAGGGGTATATATAGCCTCCACACAAAATCCAATCTTTACACACTTTTGACCCATCTCGGTGGCACAGATCAGAAAACTCGGTGGCACCAATCTGTACAAAAGTATGAACATTAGGAATCTCGCAGGGACCGACGGGAACAACTCGGTGGAACTGATATGCTAGGGCTTAGGGCAAACTTCACCTCGGTGGCACTGATTGCATCATCTTGGTGGGACCAAAGTGAATGCAATGAGCAACAGAGAATCTGTCAAGCCAACTTGGTGTGACCGATTGCAACATCTCGGTGAGACCGAAGTGAATGCAACAAGTCACAGAGCGCTGGCAAGGCCATCTCGGTGGGACCGAGATTCGTATCGGTGTGACCAAATTGTTAGGGTTTTGGCAGTGGCTATGTTAAGATGAACTCTGTGTCCCCGGATGGGAAATATCAGTGGGACCGAGTTGGGAATTAGGTTTGGGACATATTTGGATAGAGAAAGTGGCTGAGGGTTTTGGAGCAATATCACTAAGCACTTGAGCAACAAAATCATTAAGCAACACCTCATGCCCCTTTTAATAGTATTGGCTTTTATATGGACTCGATGTGATCTTGGATCACTTAAACAAAAATGTAGAGTCTTGAGCTTTTACCAATCCTTGTCCTTAGCATTTTGAAGGGGTTCCACATCCTCTTGTCCTTGCCACTCCATTGTTGAACTTATCTGAAATATACTAGGTAAAACTATTAGTCCAACAAAAGATATGTTGACATTAATTACCAAAATTACACAGGGGGTACTTGTGCTTTTAGTCTCCCCGTTTTTGGTAATTGATGACAACATACATCAAAGCTTCAAGTAAAAGATAGCATGAGTAGTAAGTAAAGCTTTGGAGAGACATGTAACTTGCATAAGCTCCCCTACATGTATGCAATCATGTAATGATAGAATTGAAAGACATGTGAATGCACAACATGACAGAGCAGGTAATGAGTTACATGTATCTTGGCCATATGCATCAGGGCAAAAAGAAGTGTCTTGAGATATACCTTCAAGTTTATGAATCCCTCTTGCAAACAATATGTGCAAAAGCAAGAGATCATCGTGCACATGAGTGATATGCATATACTTACCTTGTGGCTCTTCAGCTGACTCTTAAAGAAGTAGACTTGAGAAAACATGGTTAAATAACACAAGTAAACTCCAAACATGAAGGATTTCAAGATCTACAAGAGTACCAAGACTGAGATGACATGTAATAGGTGAGCACCATAGAGTACTTCATTTCAATATAGACATGTCCCCAAAGAATTACGAATTTGCTATAAATTCTAAGGATTTTTTCCCCTTAAGCATGGACACATTCTCCCCCTGAATCTAACACTAGATAATGGGAGAAGATAGGGTGAGATAAAATCAGAGCAGAAATAAATAACATCAGAACCAAAATAACTCGAAGCAGATAAATGCCCAAGTAAAATCATTGACTGACATATCTTTCTCCTCTTAAAGACATGCAACTTATGTCCTCTTATGACAGTGCATCTCTCTTCCTTTCTTAGAATTGCTCTGTAAAAATAAGCTTTGATGTGCTCTCTCTCCCCCCCCTTTGACATCAATTTCCAAGAAGGGTAGTTCTCATGGATATGAGTCAAGTGAGTATGATCCTCGAGAGTCACAAGTAAGCAGAATACATCTCAAGATGCAGATGGATGGAAAGAATCATTGAGTGGAGCCGAAAGAAATAGGCACTATGAGATGGCAAAAAGTTTTCTCAACAGTGAAGTCGGTGGCGCCAATCCATTTCAATCAGTGACTGCTACTTCTTGTGCTTGCGTTGAATTTTCCCTTGAAGAGGAAAGCGTGATGCATCAAAGTAGATATAAGTATTTCCCTTAGGTAAGAACCAATGTATCATCTAGTAGGAGGCACAAGAAAGTCTCCAATTGTTATGGTGCTGCTAGAAGGAGGGCGCAAGAGGGCCGGCCGTGGACCTTTTGCTCACGGCCGGACAAGACGGAAGGGATTTCCTTCTTAATTCTTGCTTGATTAGATTGATACATCTCCTCTCTTTATATAGAGAGGTTTACTTGACTCCCAAGCAAAGATTACTTGAACCCTAAGCAAAGCAACCCTTATCTCTAATTAACCCTAAGACTAACGGGCACATTAGGCCCATTACATACTCTAACACTACACCCCACCTGGACATGCAGCCTGTCCTCGAGCTACAGCCTAACCAAATTATGACCATGACTCGACGTAACACAAACCTAACACCTAAAAACAAGCCTTTTACATCTCGACTTGTTTTATTATTCTCAACCTGAAATGGACCGGGACGCTTTATTTTCGACCCCTTAAAAAAAGTGGACACCATCCGCACGTCGGACGTGCATGTGTACAACCACCTGGATCCCATGGACACCACCTGGACAAAAGGAGTGCATGTGTGTGGCCACCTGGAAGTGGTAGCAAGAGTGACCAGCAGAGGCGCCCTCGCGGCGGCCGGTGGCGGAATGCAGTGGTGCTATGCGGTGCGCTCCTTTCGGTGACACCATGCGTTCTCCCCACCGGACGACTGTTGGTCTGCACCGCACAGGGAAGAGTGGAGGGCTTGCTATGGAGAATGATGAGGAGGGGTGCGCCCCCCAACCGCCGATGTCGCAGACTTGGAGGTCGCTGCCCGTGGATGAGATCGAGGTCCTTTGCGCAGCGAAGGGCAACTTGGAGGAGCGGCAGCTGTAGACCATGCATCTCCCACACATGCCGACGCGCTAGGAGGCCGCACACAGCAGCTTACAGCCTCACCGCTGCGGACTGATAACCCACAAGTATAGGGGATCCCAACAGCTTTCGAGGGTAAAGTATTCAACCCAAATTTATTGATTCGACACAAGGGGAGCCAAAGAATATTCTTGAGTATTAGCAGTTGAGTTGTCAATTCAACCACACCATGATAACTTAGTATCTGCAGCAAAGTATTTAGTAGCAAAAGTGGTATGATAATAAAGGTAACAGTAGCAAAAGTAATGTTTTTGGGTTTTGTAGTAGTTGTAACAATAGCAACGGAAAAGTAAATAAGCGAAGAACAATATATGAAAAGCTCGTAGGCAATGGATCAGTGATGGATAATTATGCCGGATACGATTCCTCATGTAATAGCTATAACACAGGGTGACACAGAACTAGCTCCAGTTCATCAATGTAATGTAGGCATGTATTCCGTAAATAGTCATACGTGCTTATGGAAAAGAACTTGCATGACATCTTTTGTCCTACCCTCCCGTGGCAGCAGGGTCCTAGCGGAAACTGAAAGTGCTACTGTCGACTAGAGGGGGGGGTGTGAATAGGCGATATTTATGAAAGTCTTCTAAACTTGGAAGTTTCAAAGACAAACAATGGAAATGACCTAATTGTAATGCAACGGAAGATAAACTACCCAAAGCAAGCCATAGTCAAGTATACAAAGATATGAGAGCACGGGACTAATAGCAGCTAGGTAGTAAGGATCAAGATGGAAGATAGTATGAAGCCAATCAACAGCAGTAGTCAAGCAATGAAGTCAAACAAATACACAGATAGGCAATGACTTCATGAAGACAAACTTAAGTAAAGTTGGGAAGGGATAGAACCAGTTGCTTGTTGAAGACACAGGATTTGTTGGACCAGTTCGATTCTTTGTGACAAGCTATGCGTCTGTTAGGGAGGCTGACATTTAACTTTCGAAGACCGTGTCTTCACCTTATTCCCCTTGAGCTAAGGACACCGGTCCTCGCCCAATCACTCTGGTAAGTCTTCAAGGAGACTTCCAAACCTTCAGAACTTCGTTCACCGGCAATCCACAATGACTCTTGGTTGCTCGAGCACGGCGCCTAACCGGCTAGAGGATTCACAGTCCTCAAGTGTAATAAGTCTTGAGTCACATAGGCAGAAAGACTTGATGATGCCTAACACTCTTTGGCTCTGGGTGTTTGGGCTTTGTCCTCAAAGGATTTCTCTCTCTCTCAAATGCTTGAGGTGGGTTGCTCTCAAGCGACAAAAGCCGTGCACAAACTCGAGCAGCCACCAATTTATGGTGTAGGGGTGGGCTATTTATAGCCACTAGGCAACCCGACCTGATTTGTCCAAAATGACCTGGTCACTAAGGAACCGACACGTGTTCCAACGGTCGATTTCAAACACACTGCGGCAACTTTACTTGGGCTACAAGTAAAGTGACTCATCCACTCTGGATAAGGTTTGCTCTCATTGTCTTCGCTCGAAGACACACGATTTGAGTTGAGCATCGCTTGGTGACTCGACTTAGTTCACTTGGACCCCTTAACGATCACGGTGGTTCCTATGACTCAACAAAGAAGAAAAGGAAGCAAAGAAAACCACACGTCTTGGCGCTCCAAAGTCTTCACACAATGTCTTCTCATGTCATAGTCTTCAATATGAATATCTTATCATACCACCATTGTCTTCAATGTCTTCATACATTTTTAGGGGTCATCTCCGATAGGTAAACCGAATCAATGAGGGACACTACCTGCGTTATCCTGCAATTCTCACAAACGCATTAGTCCCTCAACCAACTTTGTCGTCAATACTCCAAAACCAACTAGGGGTGGCACTAGATGCACTTACAATCTCCCCCTTTTTGGTGACTGATGACAAACTGGTTGAAGTTTTCAATGGGGATAAATATGTGAAATTGTAAGGATAGGGAATTGTCTTCATAAGTTGCAAGGGCTCCCCCTGAAGATGTGCATATAAGTAATTTGCTTTTGGAATGCAAATGCACATGGCAGGTTGTACTTATGGAGATCCACTTCAACTTATGAAGATAATTCATCATGCATGAAATGATATAGCAAGTAGAATGACATGCATAATGAAAAATGGACGTCTGCAAAATGATCCAAGTGCGGAAGTTATCATCGCACATGCGGAATTTATCATCGCATCATAGTAAAGCAAATAAGTAGCGAAGTAGCGAGCGACCATCAAGTTTAGGTGTTACAACTCAAAGAACCAAACATTTCAAAAGCGCAAGAGTTGTAAGCACGCACAAAATATAATGCAACCGCCCATATGAACCGGCTTGAAGACTATCAACTCATACACTTCTCCCCTTTTGTCGATGGGACCAAAAGGTTTGAAGACATAGAGCATCTACTCGTCATCATGAGTAGGTGAAGCAGCAGGGGTGTAAATGCGTTGGTTGGCGGTGCAGATGAACTTGGTGCAATGTTGATCTTGCATAGTAGGAGGTGGTGAAGTAGCATCATCTTCATCATCGATCACTCTGGCATTTACCGTTGCATGCGGAGGAAGAATATTGAGTCTTCAAGAGATGGAGTCGACGTAAGACAGCGATCCGTGGAGAAGTGGAGTCAAGCTGGAATCTTTCATTGAAGCCATCGTCTTGAAGATCGGCTTGACCTTGGCGGTCAAACTCTTCCATGATCTCCGGCAAATTCATGAGCAACAAAGGCATTCTTGGTGGCAAGGTTGCGAATCGATTGACATCCACCAAGAGGATTTGCATCATCTCTTGAGCGAAATGATGCTTATTCATTTTACGATGAAGGGCCACAAGAAGTTCTCGGTCATTGAGAACGCGAGAATGCTTCCGAGGCCTTTGTGCAATGGTGCTTCGATGGCTTCCCGTGGGTGCTTGATGAGGTGAGCGAGTGTTTCCAGCCGGTGGATAGATTAGTGTCATTGCTTGAACACCTTCAATAGGCTGAGTGAAGCTTTGGTGCTCAACATTACGAAGACAAAGCGGCGTCTTGGCGGTCGAGTATATAGCATCAATGACATATCAACCTCTGGCGAAATATTATATGATTGCGGCGGAGGGCGATAATTGACAAATGAGTGTAAACGATGAGGCGCATGACCCATGGAGCATAAAACTTGGACCAAATAGGTCGAGCCGGAGCGACAAGTTGCACGATGAAGAACTCTTGAGTGTTGAAGGCGAGCGCCATTGAGAATATAGAAGACCAAAGTCTTCATAGCTCCTTCAAGCTTGGCGTGATGAATGTCCTTTGACGAGGCCATAGAGTTCGCTGATGATATGATATATGGTGCGAGCGGATACTCAAGGTCTTCAACAAAGAAATCTGTTGGATATTCACGTCGGATGGCAAGGGCTTCATCATGCTCAACATCGGCTCATATTGGGTTACGGCTTATGAAAGATGCTCTCCTGACATTGCGGTGTAGGTGACGATCGAGTTCATATAGTTCTCCGGGAGTGGCTAGCCTGTAAGCTCAATGATATCCATAGCTTTGGCTTCATGATGAACACTTCGGTCATCCACTCGAGAACCCATGTCTTGATGTCTCTGTAGTAGCCGTGAATGTGCGAGTGGCATAGAATTGAAGCAATAGCTCTTCATTCCAATGTTCTTTATGCATCACAAAGTGGAAAGACCAGCATCACGAAGGCAGTCAAGTGCTTCTTCTAAGCATGGCGATCCGGCAATGGCTTGATATCAAAGGCGCATATGAGGAAAATGCACCCTTGATCATATAATGCGCATGAGTAATAGCTTCTCTGCTGATAGCTCGAACCGAGTGATGATATCTTTGGCTTGGAGTAGGGGTTCTTGGCGCTTGTCGAAAGAAGGTATTGTGGCTTTTGAAGCCATTTGCATTGAAGGACCACTGGTGAGTTGGCGATGCACAGAAACCTTGGCAACCTAGGTTTTGGCCGGACACGAGGCCTATGCTCAATATGATAGTCAAATTGCGGTCTGAGGCGATGGCGGAGGCATCGAAATGGGCCATCGGACGGTGGTAAGATGACCATGACTGTATGCTTGCTCAATGGTGTGAGGCCTTGGTGGCGGAGCAGGAGGCGAGAGGCAACAGTGAGGCGTCGGTACTGCAACAGTGCCGGGAGCGATTGTCATATTAGCCGGTGCGACATCCTCATTGGCCGGTGCAGCATCCTCATTGGCTTCAGATGCAGCATCCTCATTGGTTTGAGGTTCAGTGGCCACATTTGCTTCAGGGACACTAGTTGGCGCAGGCTCCACATTAGCGTCAGCCATGACTACGTCATTGGCTTCATTGGTGTTGGTGGTGGCAGCCTCAACATTGTCAACCTCCTCTTGACGAACAGGAGGGTCGGGCACAGGCACGTTCTCATCAGGAACTTCTTCTTCTTCAATTGTTGGGGAGTAGGTACCGTACTTCTTCTTCATTTTCCTCGGCTGATGCAGCCGGAATGTCTTCAGCAGACATGTGCTTGGACTCGGAGACATTCACAGTTGGAGCAGTTCAAAAATACTTGGCGTGCAACAATGAGCGTTGCACTTCTCCTTTTGGAACGCTCGAGAGAGGGACTTGAGGCCTTTGTCCTCTGCGAAGCCTGCGAAGTGCTGGCTTCGCCTTAGGAGATGGAGTTGGCTGGGCCTGAAAGTCTTCATGCTCTTCTTGCACTGGGGGTGTAGCTTGTTGTTGTTGTTGGGGAGTACTGGGGGAGTCTTGTTGTTGTGGGTGATCAGCCCACGATGCATCCTGAGCAATTGGCGTCAAAGGACAACCAATGCTGATGAGTTCGCTGTTCGTATGAACAAGCGATGATACCACGTCATGTTCGATCTGAGGAAGAACTTCATCATCAGCTACATTGTCATCATGACTAATGTCTTGGCGGCGGTGGGTTCAATTTGCTGGAATATCTCGACTTCATGAGCCTTTGTGGGAGCGGGCTCATGGACTACCATCCTTCGTTCTTGATGTTACGGCGGGGCGAACCACGGAAATGGGTTCAACAACTAAGGGCTCTATGGAAGCAGCCCTAGTCTTCTTGGTCTTGCGCTTCTTCTTGGAGGGCGGCATCCAAGGCTTGATATTCTTTCTCTTTACGGCCGGTCTCGGCAGCCCTCGTCTTCTTACATTACGAAGCTGTTGTGGTGACCTTTGGCTTCGAGCAGTCATCTTTGCTTGGGAAGATAATCGAGGGACTTCTTGGCTTGAAGGTTCGAGCTGTTTAGCGGTGCTTCTTCTTCTTCTTTGCAGCCATCCAGGGTCGATGCCGGGGCGTCCAAGTGATTCGCTTCTCGGCCTCATTGTAGGCAAGCACACACTTATCGGCCAAAATCTTCATGCGCTCTCGAGAGCCACAGGCTTCTTCATGCTTCTTGGAAAAGCTTCTTTAAGCTCATGTAGCATGACTTTGAAGTTGCAGACATCTTGAACACTGAGCTTGGCCACATGCTTCTTGAATTGAGCCTTCTCATAATCAATCTTGTTCTTGAGCTCAAGAATGCGTTGAGCGAGAGCTAGCTCAGAAGCAATGGCTCCATTGAAGGAGACACTGAGGCCGATGGGGAGCTGTAAATCTTCAAAGCTGACATTGGGGGTGTCGAACCACTCATCAATGAAATTGTGAATGATGGCCACATCAAAGAGAGGCAAGTTGCTGAAGATTTCTGCTTCTTCCTTGCTCTTTATCAGCTGCTCAAGGGCATCATCTGCAAGATCTTCATCACTCGACAGATCAATAGGTTCTTCACGCAGAATTGCAGCAGGAGTCAAGGCTCTTTGATCAGATGGTCTGACGAGTTGCTTTTTCTTCTCTGTTCTCTTGGATACAGGATTGATCTTGAGGCTGCGGCTTCGTGGAGGTGGTGCGATGGCGATTAACCATACGAAGTCTTGGAGTGCGGTGAGGTTGAAGCCTTTGTCTTCTTTTGCTTCTGCGGCTTTGGAGGAGGAGCAGGGACTTCATCGGAGTCAGCATCATTGTTAGAATGATCTACTCTGGCACCTTGGACCATGATGTAGGTGATGAGGCCGTCAAGGTTGGAGAAGGGGCCGATGACATTGGGATTGGAGGGACCTGGGTTGAAGTCCAAACCCAATGACTTCTTGTTTTTCTTGGCCGAAGCCACAACAAACTGGTAGCTGCGCTTGAAGAGAGAATCGTCACGACACCAGAGTAGTGAGGTGGGATCTGCGTTCTCAGGCTTTGGTCCACGGACCATGCAAGGATAGAAGCCTTGGTCAATGGCTTCAGCTCGGCTCTTGGGTTGAAGGCCTCCGATAGAGGATATCACCCCAAGGTCTCTTGATAGCATTCTTCTCTACATATTCCTTCGTCACAAACTTGTACTTGAACCACTCCTCAGCCCAATAGCGACGAATCCATTGGATTCGCGTCTTTCTCTGATGATAATTCTCTTCAGGATCTGTCTTGTATAGTTCTGCTAAGTCATCAGGCAGATCTTTGGATGTTCCTTCTCTGCTGTTGTCGCCACCCTTCCTTGCTGGGTCAAGCGAGGCGCTTCAGGAGAATTGATATGATCTTGTAAGTATTCGCAAGCGAATGCGGACTATGAGAACCAAGGATTCTCCACGGACATGTACTGTGATGACATTAGAGATCACGAGGGAAGGGAAGAGGTCATATGCATTCTCAGAAGATTTTGAAGATAAATCAGTTTGAAGACATTGACCTCATGATGCGAAGACATTCACTTATATAGGTGAGTTGGTTCCAGATTTGTACCAATCCGTGAATAAGTACAAGTGAGGAATCAAACTAGACAGGAAATCTAACTGAATCGACTAGGCAGTATGAGATGCAGAGAGAATAGATCTAACTTGAATAGACAGAAACCACTTTCGGTAAACAAGATGAATCTTGAAGATCAAAAAGGTGGTAAAAATAGAGTTATAATTACCACACGAAGAACTGCTAGATGGGAAGAATAGGAGACCGAGCAGTTCAGCCCACCGTGCCCTAACTTGGCGACGGAGGACACCTACGACGACGGCGGAGAGGACGATGTCCGCGGCCGGCGTCGTCCTCTCCGCCGGCGTGAGGACGGCGTCGGAGAAGTCACGGCAGCTAAGCGCTTCGTCGCCAGCGTCGTTGCGAGCTAGCGGAGGCGCTAGGGTTTTTACGGAGGTGGAGAGGTGGAAGAAGGATTTCTTTACCGCAGGGGACAAGTATTTATAAGTAGGTGAGAGACACAATAATTCTGCTGGTGCCTGGCGGTTCACATCCCGAGGGGCACGTGGCAAGCATGCAACATACTCGAGTTGTCCCACGTTCCCACGCCCGCCGGGCATGTCGGAGAGTTGTTCCGGCTTCTCGGATTTCAACAATAAAGATAAGTCATTTAAAACAGATTTAATGTTTGTCTCTTTGCCTTCTGGCGACTAGGGCCTTGAGAAGACATTCGACAGTTTCAATAGAATGCATATGACTTGGACAGATAGTGTTTGAGATAGGAAGCATAGAGAGGTTAGGGTCGATCACATTCACTTAGTTCAAAAGATCCAATCTTGAAGTCATAGCTATAAGTGAATCTTTGTGAGAGACAGAACACTAGTATATATATATATATATATATATATATATATATATATATATATATATATATATCGAAAGTAATCAAATAATCATAGTGTAGAAAGTCATGAAGACAAATTGAAACTGAAGACAAACCAAATGCGAAGTCATTGCAATATAACGCCTTGAGTGAAACACTTCAAACAGAGAAAGTTGGTGGTGGCGTTAGCCACCGTATAGGAAGTATTAGACCCAGACACGGCACACAATTATCGTGGCGCTCTGAAGTCAAATTCCATGTTAATGTATTCACACTCAGAGTGTAAATCTTCATTGATTGAAGATATACATTACTTTGTGTGTTGCACATCTAAGTCATCAACATGCATAAGTGTTAGGATGTGTGCCTGATCACAGGACATTAGAGGATTCCAAGATATTTAGCTCACTCCGTAACTTGCAAAACCTTTTCTCATCCAAGGGCTTTGTGAAGATATCGCGATTGCTCTTGGTGTTGGCGTGAATGATATTGATATCTTTCTTCATAACATGATCTCTGAGAAAGTGATGACGAATTTCAATGTGCTTTGTCTTCGAGTGTTGGACTGGATTGTTGGCTATTTTAATGGCATTTTCGTTGTCGCAGAAGAGAGGTACTTGTTTCAGGTTGATGCCGTAATCCTTGAGAGTCTGCTTCATCCATAGAAGCTGAGCACAACAGATCCAATGACAATGTATTCAGATTCAGCGAGTTGAGAGTGATACAGTTACGCTTCTTTGAAGACCAACAGACAAGTGATCGACCAAGAAAATGACATGTGCCTGATGTAGACTTGCGATCCACCTTGTCACCAGCATAATCAACATCCGAGAATCAAACCAAATCGAATTTTGAGCCCTTGGGATACCATAATCCGAGTGTTGGGGTGTAAGCCAAATATCGAAGAATTCGCTTCACCGCTAAGTGATGCGATTCCTTTGGTGTCGCTTGGAATCGAGCACACATGCAAACACTAAGCATAATATCTGGCCTAGATGCACATAAATAAAGCAAAGAACCAATCATGGAGCGGTATACCTTTTGATCGAACTCTTTACCATTGTCGTCGGGACCAAGATGGTGTTTGGCTGTTATTGGCGTCGTGTAGCCTTTGTAGTCTTCCATTCCAAACTTCTTCAGACAATCTTTGAGGTATTTCTCTTGAGATATGAAGATGACATTCCTTTGCTGACGAATTTGAAGACCAAGGAAGAACTTCAGCTCACCCATCATGGACATTTGATATTGCTCTTGCATCATGTACCCAAACTCATCACTATACTTCTAGTTGGTGCAGCCGAAGATTATGTCATCCACATATATTTGGCACACAAACAGTTCACCATCATATGTCTTCGTGAAGAGTGTGGGATCGAGGATCGGGTTTGAAGCCTTTGCTCTTGAAAGTCTTTGATTGTATCATACCGAGCACGAGGAGCTTGTTTGAGGCCGTCTGATTGCTTTGTTTAGCTTGTACACCATATCAAGATGTTTTGGATCTTCAAAGCCGGTGGTTGTGCGACATATACTTCTTCAATCTTGCCATTGAAATGCACTCTTTACATCCATTTGATATAGCAAGATGTTGTGATGATTAGCGTAGGCTAGCGATATCTGAATAGCTTCAAGCCTAGCAACAGGAGCAAATGTTTCATCGAAGTCAATTCCTTGACTTGAGTGTATCCTTGAGCCACAAGGCGTGCTTTGTTTACGACGACTTGACCATGCTCATCTTGCTTGTTTCGATATATCCACTTTGTTCCAATAATGTTATGCTTGCGAGGATCAGGTCGCGTGACAAGTTCCCAGACATTATTCAGTTTGAACTGTTGAAGTTCTTCTTGCATGGCTTGAATCCATTCAGGTTCCATAAAAGCTTTAGCAACTTTCTTGGGTTCTGATATTGACACAAATGAAAAGTGCCCACAGAAGTTTGCTAGCTGTGTTGCTCTTGATCGAGTGAGCGGACCAGGCGCATTGATGTTGTCAATTATCTTCTCTATTTGAACTTCATTTGCAACACGAGGATGAACAGGACGAAGATTCTGCTCTGGCTGATCATTGTCATCATTGGACGGATTGTCTTGATGCGAGCACTATCTTGAGTTGATTTGGTGCGAGATGATAAGTTCCTCTTGAGCTGTGCTTGAGAGGGCATGATTTCACGGTTCCCATCAACTTGATTGCCTCGTTTGAAGGAGCTTCATCCGGTGTACTTGGCGTAATCTCTCTCTGTGAACCATTGGTTTCATCAAATTTCACATCCACAGTTTCAACGATTTTGTATAGATAAAGATTGAAGACTCTGTAGGAGTATGAATCCTTTCCATAGCCAAGCATGAAGCCTTCGTGAGCCTTAGGTGCAAACTTTGACTTGTGATGGGGATCCTTTATCCAGCATCTAGCTCCAAATACTCAAGAAATGGCGGCGTTTGGCTTCTTGCGATGAAGGAGCTCATACGATGTTTTGTTGAAGCTTATGGATGTACACACGGTTGATGATGTGACATGTTGTATCAATAGCTTCAGGCCAGAACTTTCTTGGTGTCTTGTACTCATCTAGCATTGTTCGAGCCATCTCAATGAGGGTTCTGTTTTTGCGCTCAACAATGCCATTTTGTTGAGGTGTGTACGGAGCGAGAGAACTCATGAGTGATTCCCATTGTATCGGAATCTGAGATCAAGTCCGGTGTTCTTGAATTGAGCCATTGTCACCGATGTGCTTGATCTTCACGCCATAATTGTTCATTGCTCGAGTTGCGAAGCGCTGAAGACATCATGTACTTGATCTTGTAAAAATTATATGAACCCATGTGTATCTTGAGTAGTCATCAACAATGATGAAGCCATAGAGACGAGCGGTTGTTGTGAGGGTGGAGTAGTGAGTAGGTCCAAATAAGTCCATGTGCAACAGCTCGAAGGGTTGAGATGTTGTCATGATTGTCTTCGAGGGTGCTTTGCCCTTGTCATCTTTCGACTTCACGGGCACCACACAAATGATCCTTCTTGAACTTGACATCCTCGATGCCAATGACATGCTTCTTCTTGACGAGTGAGTGTAAGTTCCTCATGCTAGCATGTCCCAGCCTTCGATGCGAGCCAAAGTGCGAAGCTTTTGTGAGAAGACATCGGCAAGTGTGGACCTCTTGAGAAATCTACCATGTATAGATCATCTTTTCGATACCCTTCAAGACTAGAGATTTGTCGATTCCATTAGTACAAAACAACGATATTTGCCAAATATCACAATCATGTTCAAGTCACAAAGCATTGAGGCAGACATTAAGTTGAAACCAAGGGATTCAACAAGCATCACTTTATCCATGTGTTGATCCTTTGAGATTGCAACTGTACCTAGACCCAATACCTTGCTTTTACCGGTGTCGACCAAATGTAATGTGACTCTTGTCGGATGGGCGTAAGGTTGAGTCCATGAGAAGACTTGATCACCAATCATATGATTTGTGCATCCTTGTCCATAATCCATTCTGAAGCTTTTGGTGATGTACCCTACAGTGCAGTTAGGAGGATGGGCTTCACAAGAGTGTTGTGAAGCATATGCATTTGACGCATATAGGGATAGTCACAGCTTATAACTAAGTTAGGACATAGTATGACTAATAAGAAATTCAGATGTGAAGCATATAGAATGACATTTTATCGTGCGTCCTCAATGAGTTTTAGGTCCCCAACAATAGTATCGGATGCCATTGATTGCTGGCTGGAGACCGTTTTCTGCAAAAGAGAGTTAGTTCTTCTTTGCCACCCACATCTTGAGTGGGGGCTTAGAAGCAATGATTCTAAGTGCAGCATCTGAGAATTTTGGCTTTGAAGCCCTAGCAAATAGCCTTGCAGGAGATGAATGATACTCATATGAATAAGCAGAAAAGTTCTTAGTCCTATGAACATAGCGGTTCGAAGATACACGCTCATATTCATAAGTCTGAGCATGATTTCCCTGCAAAACATTGGCGTTAGGGTGACTCATGTGAGTCCTGTATCTGTATGAAGCCTTTGGGCCACATGAAGCTATAGGTCTGGGGTTTGTCTTGTTCCTTGGTGGTGTCATGATGACATTCACAGGAAGATTCTCAATGTACCGCTTAGGTACCCAGATCTTCTTCATAGGTGGTCCATTCCTGCAGTTAGTACCAATGTACCTGACAAACACTTCACCATTCTGGTTTTTGAACAGCTTATAGTTTGCATCAAAGGATTCATCAATGATAATAGGATTAGCACAAGTAAAGCCAGATAAGGTGGATGGATCTCTTGAAGGTTCCTTTGCGCAACCCATGTGGTTTTGGGGTCTTGCTCGGGCTTCGATATGAGCCATCAACATTCATTTTCCTTCAGACCCAACACCCTCTTTCCTAGGGTTTCGGTTCGAAATCGCTTTTGAGGACATCGCAGAGTCGATGTCCTTCAAACTCTTGTACATCCTGTTTCAAGCAATGTCTTCAACATAGCATTTTCATTAGCAACGGCGGTGGTATCCTCCATGAGAGGGTTAGTAACCACATCGATGGGTGAAGACAATGAAAGAGTAGCGGCGATGGAACATTCAACAACAGTTGTAGCGTTATCATGCTCAATGCATTTTAGACATGGTGGTTCAAATCCATCTGGCGGAACCCGATCATTGGCTGCGAAGTGACTCATTCACCTTTTGAAGATCTTCATGAGCCGCTTTCAATTTCTCAAGCTCTTGTTTCCTTTGAAGATAATCATAGGAGAGCCTTTCATAAGTAGTTGAGAGCGATTCATGACGACCTTCAAGTTCCTGGTACTTAGCATGAAGATTTTTTATATCATCAACTAAGGACTGTGAACGTGTCATTTCAGCGTCCAATAGGTCATCGCTTTTGTCTAACAGTTTTTGAGTATGTTCCATAGCCTTTTGTTGTTCAGTTGCAATTTTAGCAAGTGTTTTGTAGCTGGGTTTGGATTCACAATTAGAGTCATCTTCACTTGAAGTTTGAAAGTAAGCATCGCGTGATTTTACCTTGGCACCACGTGCCATGAAGCAGTAGGTGGGAGTAGGATCGTCTTCGTCATTAGCTTCAATGTTGGTATGGAAGTCATTGTCTTCAGTGTTGAAGATGGACTTGGCAACATAGGCTGTGGCTAGAGCCAGACTTGCAACGCTAGGGTCAGACTCCTCTCCAGACTCCGCCTCTGCCTCCTCCGAAGCAGACTCCTCCTCTGAATCCATTTCCTTGCCAACAAAAGCACGAGCCTTGCCAGATGAGCTCTTCTTGTATGATGAAGACTTGGAAGAAGACTTAGAAGACTTTGAGGATTTCTTCGTCTTCTTGTCATCGGAATCATATTCCTTGCTTTTCTTCTTCTTCTTCTCATTGTCCCACTGTGGACACTCAGATATGTAGTGACCAGGTTTCTTGCACTTGTGGCAGGTTCTCTTCTTGTGATCATGTGTGGAAGCTTCATCATTCCTTGAGCTAGATCGTGAAGACTTTACAAGCCTTTCTTCTTTGTGAATTTCGGAACTTCTTCACAAGCATAGCAAGTTCCTTCCAATGTCTTGAGGATCTTGAGCTGCGCAGATTCTTCTTCAGATGAGGAAGCAACTTTTGCCTTCAAAGCACGAGTTCGGCCATAGTTTGGGCCATATATATCTCTTTTCTCAGATAGTTGGAACTCATGTGTGTTGAGCCTCTCAAGTATATCAGACGGATCGAGTGTCTTGAAGTCAAGACGTTCTTGTATCATGAGGGCAAGGGTGTCAAAGGAGCTGTCAAGTGATCTCAGCAGTGTCTTGATGATTTCATGCTTGGTGATCTCAGTTGTGCCAAGAGCTTGAAGTTCATTTGTGATATCAGTGAGGCGATCAAACGTGAGCTGGACATTTTCATTCTCGTTTCTCTTGAAGCGGTTGAAGAGGTTGCGAAGAACACTGATTCTTTGATCTCTCTGGGTTGAGACGCCGCGTTGACCTTGGATAGCCGGTCCAGACTAGCCGACGTTTCGGAGCACTCACACTGCCATCTTGTCCTTTGGTCGATGACCACGAGATGATGTTCTTTGCGGTAGAGTCCAGTTGAATGAACTTCTTGACATCGATGGGAGTGACACCCTCACGGTTTTGGGAGCGCCATTCTTGACGACATACGTAGGTTGACATCAATGGCTTCAAGATGCATCGCATCTTATTCTTCGATAAGGGGATATTCAGTTCCATCGAACACGGGCAAGCAACGGAGACTTTGATTATCCTGCGATCGACATAGCTGAAACTCCGGTGGTTAAACCGAATCACACAGAACAAGGGAGTACCTTGCTCTGATACCAATTGAAAGTACTACTGTCGACTAGAGGGGGGGGGGGGTGAATAGGCGATATTTATGAAAGTCTTCTAAACTTGGAAGTTTCAAAGACAAACAACAGAAATGACCTAATTGTAATGCAGCAGAAGATAAACTACCCAAAGCAAGCCATAGTCAAGTATACAAAGATATGAGAGCACGGGACTAATAGCAGCTAGGTAGTAAGGATCAAGATGGAAGATAGTATGAAGCCAATCAACAGCAGTAGTCAAGCAATGAAGTCAAACAAATACACAGATAGGCAATGACTTCATGAAGACAAACTTAAGTAAAGTTGGGAAGGGATAGAACCGGTTGCTTGTTGAAGACACGAGATTTGTTGGACCAGTTCGATTCTTTGTGACAAGCTGTACATCTGGTTAGGGAGGCTGAGATTTAACTCGAGAAGACCGTGTCTTCACCTTATTACCCTTGAGCTAAGGACACCCGGTCCTCGCCCAATCACTCTGTAAGTCTTCAAGGAGACTTCCAAACCTTCACAGACTTCGTTCACCGGCAATCCACAATGACTCTTGGATGCTCGAGCGCGACGCCTAACCGGCCGGAGGATTCACAGTCCTCAAGTGTAATAAGTCTTGAGTCACACAGCAGACGAAAGACTTGATGATGCCTAACACTCTTTGGCTCACAGGTGTTTGGGCTTTGTCCTCGCAAGGATTTCTCTCTCGAAATGCTTCAAGGTGGGTTGCTCTCAAGCGACAAAAGCCGTGCACAAACTCGAGCAGCCACCAATTTATGGTGTAGGGGTGGGCTATTTATAGCCACTAGGCAACCCGACCTGATTTGTCCAAAATGACCTGGGTCACTAAGGAACCGACACGTGTTCCAGCGGTCGATTTCAAACACACGCGGCAACTTTACTTGGGCTACAAGTAAAGTGACTCATCCACTCTGGATAAGGTTTGCTCTCATTGTCTTCGCTCGAAGACATAGGATTTGAGTTGAGCATCACTTGATCACTCGACTTAGTTCACTTGGACCCCACTTAACAAAGATGGTGGTTCCTATGACTCAACAAAGAAGAAAAGGAAACAATGAAACCACACGGTCTTGGCGCCAAAGTCTTCACACAATGTCTTCTCATGTCATAGTCTTCAATATGAATATCTTCTCATACCACCATTGTCTTCAATGTCTTCATACATTTTTAGGGGTCATCTCCGGTAGGTAAACCGAATCAATGAGGGACACTACCTGCGTTATCTTGCAATTCTCACAAACGCATTAGTCCCTCAACCAACTTTGTCGTCAATACTCCAAAACCAACTAGGGGTGGCACTAGATGCACTTATAGAAACTAAGGGATATTAAGGCCTCCTTTTAATAGAGAACCGGAACAAAGCATTAACACATAGTGAATACATGAACTCCTCAAACTACAGTCATCACCGAAAAGTATCCCGATTATTGTCACTTCGGGGTTGTCGGATCATAACACATAACAGGTGACTATAGACTTGCAAGATAGGATCAAGAACACACATATATTCATGAAAACATAATAGGTTCAGATCTGAAATCATGGCACTCGGGCCCTAGTGACAACCATTAAGCATAGCAAAGTCATAGCAACATCAATCTCAGAACAAAGTGGATACTAGGGATCAAACCCTAACAAAACTAACTTGATTACATGGTAAATCTCATCCAACCCATCACCGTCCAGCAAGCCTACGATGGAATTACTCACGCACGGCGGTGAGCATCATGAAATTGGTGATGGAGGATGGTTGATGATGATGACGACGACGAATCCCCTCTCCGAAGCCCGAGCGGACTCGAGATCAGCCCTCCCGAGAGATTAGGGCTTGGCGGTGGCTCCGTGTCGTAAAACGCGATGAAACTTTCTCTCGATTTTTTCTCCCGAATGTGAATATATGGAGTTGGAGTTGAGGTCGGTGGAGGTCCAGGGGCCCACGAGACGGGCGCGCCCGAGGGGGGCGCGCCCCACCCTCATGGACGGTGTGGGCCCCTGGTCTTGATTCTTCGCTAGTATTTTTATATTTTCCAAAAAGTGCCTCCGTGGATTTTCGGACATTACGAGAACTTTTGCTTTCTACATAAAACAACATCATGGCGATTCTGCTGAAAACAGCGTCGATCAGGGTTAGTTTCATTGAATCATGCAAGTTAGAGTCCAAAACAAGGGCAAAAGTGTTTGGAAAAGTAGATACGTTGGAGACGTATCAGCTCCCCCAAGCTTAAACCTTTGCTTGTCCTCAAGCAATTCAGTTGATAAATTGAAAGTGATAAAGAAAAACTTTTACAAACTCTGTTTGCTCTTGTTGTTGTAAACATGAAAAGCCAGCATTCGAGTTCAAAGAAATATTATGAACTAACCATACCCACAATAACACTTAGGTCTCACAATTACTCATATCAATAGCATAATCAGCTAGCGAGCCATAATAATAAAACTCGGATGACAACACTTTCTCAAAACAATCATAACATGATATAACAAAATGGTATCTCGCTAGCCCTTTACGAGACCATAAAACATAAATCAGAGCACCTTTAAAGATTAATGACCGACTAAACATTGTAATTCATGGTAAAAGAGATTCATCAAGTTATACCCAATATAAACTAATAGTAATGAATGCAAATGACGATGTGCTCTCCAAATGTAGTGCTTTTTAATAAGAAGGGTGATGACTCAACATAAAAGTAAATAGATAGGCCCTTCGTAGAGGGAAGCAGGGATTTGTAGAGGTGCCAGAGCTCGATTTTAAAATAGAGATTGAATAACATTTTGAGCGGCATACTTTTGCTGTCAACGATAAACTTGTGGGCTACCATGCTCTTGTAATCTAAAATGTGAGGGGGCAATTTTGTCTCCTCTTTCTCATGGTGCCTAATAGGTATCTGAAAATGTCTAGCAAGACGTGAAGCATAGATACCTCCAAATATGGGGCCTTTTGTACGATTCAGGCCTAGCCGTTTAGCAATGATGGCGCCCATACTAAAACTATTGTCTCGAAACAAGGCATTTTGGAGAATGATAATATCAGGAACACTAAAGTTTCCACTATTTCCATGACCAATCAAGCATCTACTAGCAAACATTGCAAAGTAGCGTAAAACAGGAAAGTGTATGCTAGAGATTTTCGCCTCGGAACCCTTCTTTGGCTCCTCTACAGCAATAGTGTTAACAAAGCCATCCACATCTTTACGATGGGGTTCCTCTAATTCTCCCTCATATGGTATCCTACACACTGCGCAAAAATTACGTAGAGACATTTCTCTGAATTCATCATATGAATGAAATGATACTGCAGGTGGTGACTTCTTAGGATAATAATAAAATTTTTGCACGAAAGTATTGGTGAGTAAGAGGTACTGATCGATCAGGTCATGGAGGAAACCGGTGAGGCCTGCGTTCTCGATCAAAGAATAAAAATCATCATGAATTCCAGCTTCTTTCAAGAAATCATCGCATGGCCATTCACACGACCGTACTTCCGCTAAGCGAGGAAGATTATACTTGGCTTTTTCCTTCTCTTTGGCTTGTTTTTCCTGAGAGCCTTGGCTAGAAGAGCCCCTCAAAAGTTTCCTTAACATTTTCTGAAAATTTCTGAAATTTTAGTAACTTAAAAATAAAAGCGAATGAAACTAAACAAGATTGATAGCAACTACTCCTACAAGTGCCTAGAGCCTATATCATGCATTGGAATTGCTTGGGACCTCATAAATTCAACATGCAAGCTCAAGAACATGGTCACCTATGTAGCAAAAATTTGCAATGAATAAAGCAATAGAACAAAAACTAATTGGACCAATGGAGGAGTCACATACCAAGCAACAATCTCCCAAAGCAGTTTTGTGAATGGAGCTTTGAGCAAGGAGATCGAAAATCGCAGCAAAATGAGCTAGAACTCATGCTTGAGCTGGATGGGGATTTTTTGGGTAGAAGATGAAGTGTGTGGGTGCTGGCATAAGTGGAGGGGGACCACCAGGGGCCCACGAGACAGGGGGCGCGCCCAGGGGGAGGGGCGCGCCCTCCACTCTCGTGGCCTGGTGCTTGCCCCTCCTGCAGTGTTTTCAGTGCCTAAAATCCTCAAATATTCCATAAAAAATAATACTAAATTTGCAGGGCATTTGGAGCACTTTTATTTTTGGGATATTTTTTTAATGCATGGATAATTCAGAAAATAGATGAATAATACTATTTTTGCTTTATTTATTCTAAATAACAGAGAGTAAAAAGAGGGTACACAAGGTTGTGCCTTCTAGTTTCATCCATCTCGTGATCATCAAAATGAATCCACTAACAAGGTTGATCAAGTCTTGTTAACAAACTCATTCCGAATAACACAGAACCGGAGAAATTTCGAATAAACACTAAGTTACCTCAACGAGGATATGAAAATCCCCAACAATAAGAATATCATACTTTTTCTTGACAGTAGGGAGAGGAAATTCAAAACCTCCAATAATAATAGTTGGGCTTTTCCAATAGAATTAATGCTATGAACTTGAGATTGTTTCCTCGGAAAGTGTACCGTATGTTCATTACCATTAACATGAAAAGTGACATTGCCTTTGTTGCAATCAATAACAGCCCCTGCAACATTCAAAAAGGGTCTACCAAGGATAATCGACATACTATCATCCTCGGGAATATCAAGAATGACAAAGTTAGTGACATTTGCAACCACAACAGGCACATCCTCACAAATACCGATAGGTATAGCAGTTGATTTATCAGCCATTTCCAAAGATATTTCAGTAGGTGTCAACTTATTCAATTCAAGTCTATGATATAAAGAGAGAGGCATAACACTAACACCGGCTCCAAGATCACATAAAGCAGTTCTAACATAATTTCTTTTAATGGAGCATGGTATAGTTGGTACCCCCGGATCTCCAAGTTTCTTTGGTCTTCCACCCTTAAAAGTGTAATTAGCAAGCATGGTAGAAATTTCAGCTTCCGATATCTTTCTTTTGTTTGTGATGATATCCTTCGTATATTTAGCATAAGAATTTACTTTGAGCATATCAGTTAAGCGCATACGTAAGAAAATAGGTCTAATCATTTCAGCAAAGCGCTCAAAATCCTCATCATCCTTTGTCTTGGATGGTTTAGGAGGAAAGGGCATGGGTTTTTGAACCCATGGTTCTCTTTCTCTACCGTGCTTCCTAGCAACAAAATCTCTCTTATCATAACGTTGATTCTTTGATTGTGGTTATCAAGATCAACAGTGGGTTCAATCTCTACATCATTATTTTTGCTAGATTGAGCATCAACATGAACATTATCATTAACATTATCACTAGGTTCATGTTCGTCACCTGATTGTGTTTCAGCATGAGAGATAGAAATATCATTGGGATTCTCAGGTGTGTCTACAGCAGGTTCACTAGAAGCATGCAAAGTCCTATCATTTTTCTTTTTCTTCTTTTTGAAAGAACTAGGTGCCTCAAAATTATTTCTCTGAGAATCTTGCTCAATTCTCTTAGGGTGGCCTTCAGGATACAAAGGTTCCTGAGTCATTCTACCAGTTCTAGTAGCCACTCTAACAGCAAAGTCATTTTTATTATTTAATTCATCAAGCAAATCATTTTGAGCTTTAAGTACTTGCTCAGCTTGACTAGCAACCATAGACGTATATTTGCTAATGAGTTTGAGTTCACCTTTAACTCTAGCCATATTATCGCTCACGCATCCTACCTCGAAAGCATTATTCCTTAATTCTCTACCAACATAAGCATTAAAACTTTCTTGTCTAGCCATAAAGTCATCAAATTCATCTAAGCATGGGCTATGAAATTTAGTAGAGGGAATTTCAACTTTATCATATCTATAGAGAGAATTTACCTTTACTACCTGTGTCAGGTTATCAAGACAATGTGGTTCTTCAACAGGCGGTATATTAAGAACATGTATTTCTTCAATAGGAGGTAAATTCTTAACATCTTCAGCTTTAATACCTTTTTATTTCATTGATTTCTTTGCCTCTTGCATATCTTTAGGACTGAGAAATAAAACACCTCTCTTCTTCGGAGTGGGTTTAGGAATAGGATCGGGAGTTAGCTCAATTGGTTCAGGAATTGCCTTAGGAATTGGCTCCGAGAGAGTCCAATTATTTTCATTAGTCAACATATTATTCAATAGTAATTCAGCTCCGTCGACTGTTCTTTCCCTGAAAACACAACCAACACAACTATCCAAGTAGTCCTTGGAAGCATCAGTTAGTCCATTATAAAAGATATCAAGTATTTCATTTTTCTTAAGAGGATGATTAGGCAAAGCATTAAGTAATCGGAGAAGCCTCCCCAAGCTTGTGGGAGACACTCTTCTTTTATTTGCACAAAATTATATATTTCCCGCAAGGAATCTTATTTCTCATGAGCAGGGAAATATTTAGCAGAGAAGTAATAAATCATATCCTGGGGACTACGCACACAACCAGGAGCAAGAGAATTGTCCCAAGTCTTAGCATCACCCTTTAACGAGAATGGAAATATCTTAAGGATATAATAATAGCGAGATTTATCATCCTGAGTAAACAGGGTGGCTATATCATTCAACTTGGTAAGATGTGCCACAACAGTTTTAGATTCAAGGCCATAAAAAGGATCAGATTCAACTAAAGTAATAATTTCAGGATCAACAGAGAATTCATAATCCTTATCAGTAACACAGATAGGTGAAGTAGCAAAAGCAGGGTCAGGTTTCGTTCTAGCATTAAGAGACTGCTGCTTCCATTTAGCTAATAATTTCTTAAGATCATATCTATAATTGCAAGCAAAGATAGCTCTAGCAGCTTCTTCATTCATAACATAACCCTCAGGAACAACAGGAAATTCATAATCATTGGGAGAATTTTCATCATCACTATCATCAATAATAGCATCTTCAATAATTTCATTCCCTCTAGCCCTAGCAAGTTGTTCATCAAGAAATTCACCTAATGGCAAAGTAGTATCACGCACAAAAGTAGTTTCATCATAAGTATCATGCATAGCAGAAGTGGCATCATCGATAACATGCGACATATCAGAATTCATAGCAGTAGCAGGTTTAGGTGCCTCAAGCTTACTCAAAACAGAAGGAGAATCTAGGGTAGAGCTAGATGACAGTTCCTTACCTCCCCTCGTAGTTGAGGGAAAAATCGTAGTTCTGTCGTCTTTCGAGTTCTTCATAGTGATCAACAGATATAAATCCCAAGTGACTCAAATAATAGAGCTATGATCCCCGGCAACAGAGCCAGAAATTAGTCTTGATAACCCATAAGTGTAGGGGATCGCAACAGCTTTCGAGGGTAAAGTATTCAACCCAAATTTATTGATTCGACACAAGGGGTGCCAAATAATATTTTTGAGTATTAGCAGTTGAGTTGTCAATTCAACCACACCTGCATAACTTAGTATCTGCAGCAAAGTATTTAGTAGCAAAAGTGGTATGATAATAATGATAACAGTAGCAAAAGTAATGTTTTTGGGTTTTGTAGTAGTTGTAACAGTAGCAACGGAAAAGTAAATAAGCGAAGAACAATATATGAAAAGCTCGTAGGCAATGGATCAGTGATGGATAATTATGCCGGATGTGATTCCTCATGTAATAGCTATAACATAGGGTGACACAGAACTAGCTCCAGTTCATCAATGTAATGTAGGCATGTATTCCGTAAATAGTCATACGTGCTTATGGAAAAGAACTTGCATGACATCTTTTGTCCTACCCTCCCGTGGCAGCGGGGTCCTAGCGGAAACTAAGGGATATTAAGGCCTTCTTTTAATAGAGAACCAGAACAAAGCATTAGCACATAGTGAATACATGAACTCCTCAAACTATGGTCATCACCGAGAAGTATCCCGATTATTGTCACTTCGGGGCTGTCGGATCATAACACATAATTGGTGACTATAGACTTGCAAGATAGGCTCAAGAACACACATATATTCATGAAAACATAATAGGTTCAGATCTGAAACCATGGCACTCAGGCCCTAGTGAAGCATTAAGCATAGCAAAGTCATAGCAACATCAATCTCAGAACAAAGTGGATACTAGGGATCAAACCCTAACAAAACTAACTTGATTACATGGTAAATCTCATCCAACCCATCACCGTCCAGCAAGCCTACGATGGAATTACTCACGCACGGCGGTGAGCATCATGAAATTGGTGATGGAGGATGGTTGATGATGACGACGGTGACGAATCCCCCTCTCCGGAGCCCCGAACGGACTCCAGATCAGCCCTCCCGAGAGGGATTAGGGCTTGGCGGCGGCTCCGTATCGTAAAACGTGATGAAACTTTCTCTATGATTTTTTTCTCCCCGAACGTGAATATATGGAGTTGGAGTTGAGGTTGGTGGAGGTCTAGGGGGCCCATGAGATAGGGGTGGCGCGCCCAGGGGAGGGGGCGCGCCCCCACCCTTGTGGACAGGGTGTGGGCCCCTGGTCTTGATTCTTTCGCCAGTATTTTTTATATTTTCCAAAAAGTGCCTCCGTGGATTTTCAGGACATTCCGAGAACTTTTGCTTTCTACACATAAAACAACATCATGGCAGTTCTACTGAAAACAGCGTCAGTCCGAGTTAGTTTCATTCAAATCATGCAAGTTAGAGTCCAAAACAAGGGCAAAAGTGTTTGGAAAACTAGATACGTTGGAGACGTATCAACTCCCCCAAGCTTAAACCTTTGCTTGTCCTCAAGCAATTAAGTTGATAAATTGAAAGTGATAAAGAAAAACTTTTACAAACTCTGTTTGCTCTTGTTGATGTAAACATGAAAAGCCAGCATTCAGGTTCAGCAAATATGATGAACTAACCATACTCACAATAACACTTAGGTCTCACAATTACTCATATCAATAGCATAATCAGCTAGCGAGCCATAATAATAAAACTCAGATGAGAACACTTTCTCAAAACAATCATAACATGATATAACAAAATGGTATCTTGCTAGCCCTTTCTGAGACCGCAAAACATAAATGCAGAGCACCTTTAAAGATCAATGACTGACTAAACATTGTAGTTCATGGTAATAGAGATCCAGTCAAGTCATACCCAATATAAACTAATAGTAATGAATGCAAATGACAGTGTGCTCTCCAGCGGGTGCTTTTTTAATAAGAAGGGTGATGACTCAACATAAAAGTAAATAGATAGGCCCTTCGCAGAGGGAAGCAGGGATTTGTAGAGGTGCCAGAGCTCGATTTTAAAATAGAGATTGAATAACATTTTGAGTGACATACTTTTGCTGTTAATGATAAACTTGTGGGCTACCATGCTCTTGTAATCTAAAATGTGAGGGGCAATTTTGTCTCCTCTTTCTAATGGTGCCTAATAGGTATCTGAAAATGTCTAGCAAGACGTGAAGCATAGATACCTCCAAATATGGGGCCTTTTGTACGATTCAGGCCTAGCCGTTTAGCAATGACGGTGCCCGTACTAAAACTATTGTCTCCAAACAAGGCATGTTGGAGAATGATAATATCAGGAACACTAAAGTTTCCACTATTTCCACGACCAATCAAGCATCTACTAGCAAATATAGCAAAGTAGCGTAAAACAGGAAAGTGTATGCTAGAGATTTTCGCCTCGGAACCCTTCTTTGGCTCCTCTACAGCGATAGTGTTAACAAAGCCATCCACATCTTTACGATGGGGTTCCTCTAATTCTCCCTCATAAGGTATCCTACACACCGCGCAAAAATTACGTAGAGACATTTCTCTGAATTCATCATATAAATGAAATGATACTACAAGCGGTGACTTCTTAGGATAAAAATAAAAAATTTGCATGCAAGTATTGGTGAGTAAGAGGTACTGATCGATCCGGTCGTGGAGGAAACCGGTGAGGCCTGCGTTCTCGATCAAAGAATAAAAAACATCATGAATTCCAGCTTCTTTCAAGAAATCATCGCATGGCCATTCACATGACCGTACTTCCGCTAAGCGAGGAAGATTATACTTGGCTTTTTTCCTTCTCTTTGGCTTGTTTTTCCTGAGAGCCTTGGCTAGAAGAGCCCCTCAAAAGTTTCCTTAACATTTTCTGAAAATTTCTAAAATTTTAGTAACTTAAAAATAAAAGCGAATAAAACTAAACAAGGTTGATAGCAACTACTCCTACAAGTGCCTAGAGCCTATATCATGCATTGGAATTGCTTGGGACCTCATAAATTCAACATGCAAGCTCAAGAACATGGTCACCTATGCAGATAGGTATAAAAGATAAATAAAAGAGCAAACTAAAGTAAATATAAATAAATTGCAGCAAGGTATTTTTGGGTTGTTTGGTTTATAGATCTGAAAATACATGATTGAATATAGACCCGAGGGCCATAGGTTTCACTAGAGGCTTCTCTCTTGAAAGAAAACATACGATGGGTAAACAAGTTACTATTAAGCAATTGATAGAAAAGCACAAAGTTATGACGATATCTAACGCAATGATCATGAATATAGGCATCACGTCCATGACAAGTAGACCGACTCCTGCCTGCATCTACTACTATTACTCCACACATCGACCGCTATCGAGCATGCATCCAGAGTATTAAGTTCATAAGAATGGAGTAATGCCTTAAGTAAGATGACATGATGTAGAGGGATAAACTCAAGCAATATGATATAAACCCATCTTTTTATCCTTGATGGCAACAGTACAATACGTGCCTCGCTACCCCTTCTGTCACTTGGCTGAGGACACCGCAATATTGAACCCAAAACTAAGCATCTCCCCCATTGCAAGAAAAACTAGTCTAGTTGGCCAAACCAAACTGATAATTCGAAGAGAAATACAAAGATATCTTAATCATGCACAAAAGAGTTCAGAGAAGACTCAAATAATATTCATAGATAATCTGATCATAAATCCACAATTCATTGGATCTCAACAAACGCACCGCAAAAGAAGATTACATCGAATAGAACTCCAAGAACATCAAGGAGAACACTGTATTGAAGATCAAAGAGAGAGAAAAAGCCATCTAGCTTCTAACTATGGACACGTAGGTCTGTGGTAAACTACTCACACATCATCGGAAGGGAAGCAAGGTTGATGTAGAGGCCCTCCATGATCGAATCCCCCTCCGGCAGAGTGCCGCAAAAGGCCCCAAGATGAGATCTCACGAGAATAGAAGCTTGCGGCAGCAGAAAAGTATTTTTGTGGATGCCTCTGATGTTTGGAGAATATTTGAGAATATATAGAGGTGGAATTAGGGTTGAGGACTCCCGAGGGGCCCACAAGCCCTCAGGGCGCCCCCCTAGGGGCGCGTCCTAGAGGCTTGTGGCCTCCTCGCGGATCTTCTCGCCCTCTCTCCAAGTCACATAGGTGTCTTCTGGTCCAAGAAAAATCATCGTAAAGTTTTATTCCGTTTGGACTCCGTTTGATATTCCTTTTGTGTAAAACTCAAAAACAAGGAAAAAACAGAAACTGACACTGGGCTCTAGGTTAATAGGTTAGTCCCAAAAATAATATAAAATAGTATATTAATAAATATAAAACATCCAAAATAGATAATATAATAGCATGGAACAATCAAAAATTATAGATACGTTGGAGACATATCAAGCATCCTCAAGCTTAATTCCTGCTCGTCCTCGAGTTGGTAAATGATAAAAACAGATTTTTTTTGATGTGGAATGCTACCTAACATATTTATCAATGCAATTTTCTTTATTGTGGAAAGAATATTCAGATCCATAAGATTCAAAACAAAAGTTTAATATTGACATAAAAAGTATAATACTTCAAGCATACTAATAAAGCAATCATGTCTTCTCAGAATAACATGGCCAAAGAAAGTTATCCCTACAAAATCATATAGTTTGGCTATGCTCCATCATCATCACACAAAGTATTTCATCATGCACAACCCCAATGACAAGCCAAGCAATTGTTTCATACTTTTGGTGTTCTCAAACTTTTTCAACTTTCACGCAATACATGAGCGTGAGTGATACGTCTCCAACGTATCTATAATTTTTGCTTGTTCCATGATGTTATATTATCATTCTTGGATGTTTTGCAATCATTTTATAGCAACTTTATATCATTTTTTGGGACTAACCTATTAACATAGTGCCTAGTGCCAGATTGTGTTTTTTTGCTTGTTTTTTACTTCAGAGGAAGTCAATACCAACAGAGTCCAAACGTAGCGAAACTTTTTGGAGAATTTCTCTGGAGGAGAATACACATGTTGGGCCAAAGAAGTACTAGAGGGGCTCCGAGGGGAGCACAACCCACCAAGGCACGCCTAGGGGCCCAGGCACGCCTAGGTGGGTTGTGCCCACCTCGGTGGCCTCCCACACCGCCTCTTCGCCCTATAAATCCACAAATATTCCAGAAACCCTAGGGGAGTCGATGAAAAACAATTCCAGTCGCTGCAAGATCCAGAACCACGAGATCCAATCTAGACACCATCATGGAGGGGTTCATCATCCTCATTGGTGCCTCTCCTATGATGCGTGAGTAGTTCATCATAGACCTACAGGTCTATAGGCAGTAGCTAGATGGCTTCCTCTCTCTCTCTTTTGATTTTCAATACAATGGTCTCTTGGAGCTCTATTTGATGTAACTCTTTTTGCAGTGTGTTTGTTGGGATCCGATGAACTTTGAGTTTATGATCAGATCTTTTATCCATGAATATTATTCTAGTCTCTTTGATCTCTTATATGCATGATTATTTATAGCCTCATATTTCTTCTTTGAATCCTTGGTTTAGTTAGGCTAACTAGATCGATTCTTCTTGCCATGGGAAGAGGTGCTTTGTGATGGATTCGATCTTGCGGTGTTCTTTCCTTGTGACAGATGGGGTAGCAAGACATGCATGTATCGTTGCTATTAAGGATAACAAGATGGGGGCTATTCCTACATGAATAGATCTCGTCTACAGCATGTCACCGTTCTTATTGTATTACTCCATTTCTCCATTACCTTAATACACTAGATGCATGTTGGATAGCGGTCAATGTGTGGAGTAATAGTAGTAGATGTAGGCAGGAGTCGGTCTACTAATCTTGGACGTGATGCCAATATATTGATCATTGCGTGGATATCTTCATAATTATTTGAGGTTCTATTAGCTGCCCAACAGTAATTGTTTTACCCACCGTGTGCTATTTTCTTGAGAGAAGCCACTCGTGAAACGACCTCCAGGTCTATTACTTATCATATTTGCTTTCCGATCTATTATTTGCCACTTTTATTTTTAGATCTGTTATTTCAAAAACCCAAAAATACCTTGCTGCACTTTTTTGCATCTTTTATTTTGCGCTTTATCGAGATCTATTTATCCAATCTATCACAATTTTATCCCGTCAACTTGACAATTTATGGCGCCGTTACCCGACGAAGGGATTGACAACCCCTTATACTTGTCCAGTTGCAAGTATTTCTTCTTTGTGTGCAGATATCATTTACATAGTGTTGCTTGGTTCTCCTACTGGATTGATACCTTGGTTTCATAACTGAGGGAAATACCTACCGTAGTTGTGCTACATCATCCCTTCCTCTTTGGGGAAATACCAACATAGTTCAAGCGACGTCAAAAGGAATTTCTGGCATGTTGATGGGGAGACATCATTAACATCTATCACGTTCCTAATCAAAAATCTCATCTCCTTGCAATTTACATCATTTTCCATTTGCCTCTCGTTTTCATCTCCCCCACTTCACACAAATTTGCCGTTTTATTCGCCTTCTTTTCTGTTCGTCTTTTTCTTGTTCGATCTTATGTTTGCTTGTGTTGCCATGTGCGTCATATTTGCTTTCATCTTCGCTTGCCAAAAATCTATTGATATGGATCCTCATCCACTTGCTAATCTTTTTAAAAGATCCAATTATGAGGAACCAATTGCGAGTGAATTGAGTTCACTAGATTATCTTTATGAAATTTTGCTTGAGATTCATGAATCTGAAAATTATGATGAAGACATTTATAAAATGATTCATGATAGCTCCTTGAATGAAAAGCATGATTGCAATGATTTTACTATAAATTCTATTAATGTCAATTGTGCTAATAATATGCAAAGCTACAGGCTTGGGGATGATAATTTTGTTATGTTCGCTACTTATTGCAATGATCATGATTGGGGTGATGATGCTTTTTATGATCTTGAAAATTTATTTAAGCCACGCGATGAATATGATATTGATAATAATGTTTGCAATAATATTGAAAGTGAGTTTGGAAAAGCGTCAACTTTAGGTAAAAATAATCCCACATATTTCGAGAGTGTTCAATCTTATGAAATTTTTGATAAAAGTACGTTCGGAGAGGTCATGACTTTATTTGATGATAATCCCACTATATTGGAAGAGTGTCAACTTTGCATGCATGTGGATCATGAAGAGAAAAATTTATATGATAGCTATATTGTTGAATTTGATTATGATCCTACATGTGATTATTATGAGAGAGGAAAATATTGTTGTAGAAATTTTTATGTTACTAATTTACCTCTCGTTATGTTGAGATTGCCATTGTTTCTTTGTTCTTCCTTGCATATGGTAGTTTTTGCTTGCCTTGATAATTTGTTTTCCTATAAAATGCCTATGCATAGGAAGTATGTTACACTTAAACTTGTTTTTCACATGCTACATGATGCTCTCTTAGTGTTTCAATTCCTATATTTCATGTGAGCATCGTAGAAATCTCAATATGCCTAGCTAGGGGCATAAAACGATAACGCTTGTTGGGAGGCAACCCAATGAATAAATTCTATTTTTGCTTTTTTCTTTATGCTCTTGAGTGTATGCAAAAACTTTCCTCTGTTATGATTGTGTTTTTATGTTTAATTAGTGTTTGTGCCAAATAAAGCCTTTGGGATTATGTTTGCTGATAGTTGATTTGATCTTGTTGAAAAACAGAAACTTTTGTGTCCAGTAAAATAATTTTCAAAAATCACAGAACCCTTCCTAATTTATGTTTAATTAGTGTTTGACGAAGCCTTCTGAAGTTTTTACAAAAGATTGATATACAAATTTGCTACATCTTCCTAATTTTCCAGAATTTTTGGAGGTACATAAGTATACTAAGTTTTCAGATTGCTATAGGTTGTTCTGTTTTTGACAGATTCTATTTTCTTTGGGTTGTGTGCTTATTTTGATAAATCTATGGTTTGTATCGGGGAGTATAAGCCATGGTAAAGTTAGAATATAGTAGATATAATGCAAAAATAAAATATGAAAGGGTTTGCAACAGTACTTAGAGTAGTGATTTGCTTTCTTATACTAATGGATCTCACGAAGGTTTTGTCGAGTTTTGTGTGATTGAAGTTTCAAAGTTTTGGGTGAGATCACGATGGATGACGGAATGAGGAGTAACAAGAGCCGAAGCTTGGGGATGCCCCATGGCACCCCAAGTTATTATTCAAGGAGAAACAAGCAACTAAGCTTGGGGATGCCCCGGAAGGCATCCCCTCTTTCTTCTAACGACCATCGGTATTTTACTTGGAGCTATATTTTTATTCGTCAAATATCATGAGTTTTGCTTGGAGCGTCTTGTATTATATGAGTCTTTGCTTGTTTTGCTTTTTTAGTTTGTGTCATCTATCCTTGCTGGACACACCTATTTGAGACAGCCAAATTATGCTATGATTTGTTAGAGTTGCTCTTCGACTACGCACACAACAAGGAGCAATAGTATTAAACCATTTCTTAGCATCACCCTTTAATGAGAAAGGAAACAACTTAAGAATGTAACACTACACTAGTACGCGTCGGTGTTATACAACCGGTTTTTAACCCCTTTCCGCGACGGCATTAGTAACCGTCGCCAAGTGAGTGTGGGCAATACGGGGGTCCTTCCCACATGACCCAGAAACTGTCGTGGATAGGGAGCCAAGATGCATATACAGTACTCCTACTTTTTTGTGCTCGCATTACCATCACAGTCGGTATTGTGTGGTGCTACATTTACGATGCGCGGCCCATCACAAACGGTTCACTATTATAGAACGTGTATGATAAGCATACAATCACACACATCCGCTTTTCCCAAACCGTATGCGATAACTAATTAAGAAGATTAGCTAATCGTCATACGAGTGTCGGACAGGATTATGAAACGTCGGACCATCGTAACATCGTCGTACACGACAACTATCACACACGCTATTTTGTGGTGCAACTTTTATGATGCATACTTCATCAGAAAGATTTGATGGTTGCGAATCGTGTATGATGAGGCAGCTATCACAAACGTTTAGCTTGCCCGCACCATTTGTGATATTGTCTGACATCGCATGCGCTTTGCAAACGGCAACTGTGTGCATGCTTGCACACGTTTCCTCTCTGTGAACTGTGTCGGATTATGGTGTATATCACAAACGTTTGTGTTTTACCAACAGGATGTGCCGTAACGACCTGGAGAACATAATTTCACCGTAATTTAATTGTTGCTATTTCAAATTGTACCAAATTTGAGTTTGAATTTGAATGTATGCTATAGCTTTATTCATGTCCATCAGGTTCAAACAACCAATGCATTATTCAATTCATGGGTACATATGTTCAAGAATTACATAAGAACCAAATAAAGAATAGTGAACCACAGTTGTATACTTGGACTATTAAAGACGGTAAAGAAAGAGGTGAAATACATTCTGGTTGCTAAACAAGGTGAAGCGAAATGCCCATATTGTGCCCTCCTCCATGCAGAAGGCACGCACGACTCTAGTCCAACCCCTTGTGAAGTTGTGATGGACGACCGCCCATCCTTCACGGTCTTCATGAAAACATCTAGATAATCATCGTGTTCTGGTAGAAATACTTTAACCTTTGCATGCCCACAAATCATGTAGTTTGAGAGGTAATCTTGAGTAAACTGCTTTGGGAACCACTGCAAAGGAAAAAGATTCAGACATTATCATCTAACACAACTCATTATGGGCAGTAAAAAGAAGGATGCAGAGTTCTTACTTACCATCCTGCAGTTCGCTGTTGTCATGGATAAAGTGTAAACAAATAGTTTAATTGCCATCTTTTGACCCATTTTACTAACAATCCTTATCAGCCTCCTCACTTGATGCTGGTTCATCAATATATCATTTCCCCATACGCAGAAAGGGTTGAAGCGCGAATCTTTACCAATGACATATGTACCTGAAAGCACCAAGTTAATATTAGAAGCTAAACAACAATTGCACAATGATGTAGTACAACACTCTTTTATAATATCTTATAACATCCAATATACTCACATATTAGATGAATTAACATCTTATATTATGGGACGGAAGGAGTTCTTTACATTTTTACAAATTATCGACTGATTAACTACTGCTATATCCATGGGTTAGAGTTAGTTTGAGCTAATTCAGGCTCAAATAGCCCTAAAGTATATCCAAACACGAGGGCTAGTTTGAGCTAGTAGCATCTAACCCACCCAAAAAAAATATCCAACCCAAGAGGTGCTAATTGGAGCTAGTTCTCCTAGTGCATTTATTGTCAATCTAACCCTGTCATCGAAACACCTCTTTGGATGGAGTTAGTTCAGAGTTAGTCATGAGCTAGAAACTAACTATAACCTCTAGCTAAGTTGAGTATCCAAACAGGGCTGTGTTGTTGTTGTTGCTGTTGCTGCTCTTCTATGTATATCTAGACATCATCAGAACATTAAGGTAACACTCTTCCTTGTTGCTATGTAGTCTAGGATTGCATATTTAGACATTAAGTACAGTGCATGTTGCTATGTAGCCTCGGATATATTACATATGGCCCTAGTTAACCTAGCAATAAATGGGTTACAGATATATTCAGTTAAAAGTCTGATTCACTGATTAGTCCCTTATCAGCCCCGGCCTATATGGTACCAGCTACCGATATCCTGAACAGTGAGTATATATAAGCCATGGGATTAAACTAACCTCGATGGAAAACAACAGTCGTTCCCAAAATTGCCCTGTGTAGGTACATTGAGAGGCATGTTAAGCACAACAGGCTAAACATCAACCAAAATTATCAATGGCAGACAAAATAATCTCCAAAAGATAGCTTCAGTGTGCAGGTTTAAGCACGCTGGTAAAGCAAAACAAGTGGAAATGTGTGTTAACTGAAACAGGCCTAACATTTAAAAACAAGCAAACATAGTCATTCAAACTGGTATTATGCCGGTCTAAGTATGCTGGCTATTGTTAAATACAAATGGAAAGGCATGTTAACTATAAGATGCAGCAACCAAATGTAGTCATTCATAGTGGTATTGTTGAAACTGGTGTTGATGAAATTGAACTGCACAGCTCATACTTGCACATATAGAACATCACGTTGTGAATAACTGGAATAAACAAGGCATACTACAAACAACCAAAGATAGCATTTGAAACTGGACATATGCTAACTACAAACAACCGAACAACCAAAAAACTTTAAAAGAGGCATATGCTAGCTATAACTGGCTTAACAACAAGCAAATATATGCATTCCTATCGGTATGTTTAAAACTGGACTGATGAAATGTACTGCACAGTAAATAATTGCACATATAGAGCATCACATTGTGTACAACTAAAATAAAAAAGGCATAATGCAAACAACCAAATATAGCAATTAAAACCGGACATATTCTCACTACACTACAAAAGGGACTCGACAAAACAAATCATGGGTTTCCCCTTGTGAAGAGGCACGGCAAAACAAATCATGGGTTTCCTCACTTATCACAGATGGGCTCGTTCCTGTGGGAAGAGTACGGACCCTGGATGTGCTCCATGTTGTCACAAATGAGCTCCTTCCCCTTGGAAGAGCAGATGGGCTCTTTCCCCTTGGAAGAGCCGGAGAGGGTGTCCTCCTCATGGTCGCCGTTGGTGAGGTCTGACTTGGAAGCTGTGGATCCCAAGCCAGCGTCGCAGAATGTGTCCTTTAGAAATGACAAGAGGGGCTCAATGGCAATGTAGGATGGCAAACTCTTGACAGCGAGCCAGAGGAGATTAGCAGCGGGGCCATGGATGAGATCGTCGGCGGTTGAACCCGAGGGGTTGGGGTGGTCCACTTAACCTATGACATAGCCCGCCTCAGGCCGTCGCTGTCGACAACCTCGATGTTGTAGCCGGCGTCTGCGACATACTCGCATACTCTAGCCCGCTGATTGAGTGCCTGCGGCCAGTAATGGATGTCAGCTTCCTCAGCGACGTCGGGCAAAGAGATCGCGATACACCTCTTTTGGGCCAGTCGCTCCTCGAGCTCCACGGGAAGCGTAGCCGGGCTTAGGCTGTGACGCTCTGGAGTGGGGGATGGGGATGAGGATCTGTGGGAAAGGGGGCATTTGGCAGGCGTCATCTAAGAAACTCAGGGCGTCCTGGGTATGGAGATCGGTGGGTAAGCTGCATAGGTAAACTGGTAGATGTTGACAATGGAGGACTTGCCACGGCGGCGGCGAGGACCTTGCTAGGGTTTCAAGCAAGGGAGAGGGTGTGTGTGTGCGCGCGCGCCCCCAAGCAGGTTTTGGTGTGTGTGTGTGTGTGGAGGGGGGTGTTTGTGGAAATGACGTGGGTACTAAAAATTTTACCACGCGTGAATGAAATGCCGGGGCTATTGAAAATTTTGATGATGGTGCATCGCACACGGTCCGGAGATAACAACCGTGTGTTATGAAACAGAAAAACCCTCGAGGCGCGCATATATTTTCAAGGGATGCAGGCGGGATTGGTAACAAGAAACATCACACATGGTCGAAACATAATAACTGTGTGTTATCAAACAGAAAAAAGTTGCAAGCGGGTAGATATTTTTGAGAGGGTAAGCCTCATGGAGCCCAATGTACCGTGCAGATGTGTGTGACAGGGGCACCGACATGGCACACGGTTAGTTTGAGTGAACCGTGTTTGTTGCGTCATCCGACTTGTCTAATGTTCATAAATTTGGCGAAAAATGACGTACGTGGACCAAATTTATGTATGAAAAGGGTGGTTTTATGTTCAAATACCAAATGCAACTTCGATGTGGCACCTATCTTGCAAAGCGCATGGTATTGCTTGCCCCCCTCGTGTCGGCATGAAGGGAATCCTAACCAATGGATTCATGCCCCCTGAGGGGGTCCTGGACTGTGGGGTCCTTAGGGAGCCGGCCTATGTGACATGGGCTAAACTGATGGGCCGTGAAGATACGACATGGAAGGCCTTCTCCCATGTCTGGATGGGAGTCTCCTTTGCGTGGATGGCAAGCTTGGCATCCGGATGTATAGTTTCCTTCCTCTATAAACCGACTTTGTACAACCCTAGTCCCCTCCGGTGCCTATATAAACCGGAGGGCATAGTTCGTAGAGACGAGGAAAATCATACATGCTAGACATCTATGGTTTAGCCATTACGATCTTGAGGTAGATCAACTCTTGTAACCCCTATACTCATCAAAGTCAATCAAGCAGGAAGTAGGGTATTACCTCCAGTAAGAGGGCCCGAACCTGGGTAAACATCGTGTCCCCTGCCTCCTGTTACCTTTGATCCTTAGACGCACAGTTCGGGACCCCCAACCCGAGATCTGCCAGTTTTGACACCGACATTGGTGCTTTCATTGAGAGCTCCACTATGCCGTCACAAGAAGGCTCGATGGCTCCATCGATCATCTACAACAATACCACCCCGAGGGAGACTTTTCTCCCCAGCCAAATTTTTGTATTCGGCGGCTTCGCACTGCGCGCCAACTCGATTGGTCATCTGGAGCAGATCGTTAGCTACGCCCCTGGTCATCAGATCAGTTTTGGAAATCTGAACTATGTCGCTGACTTCCGAGGAGACTAGATCTTTCAAGGGTTCACGGCCTCAATCACCGCTCTGGCCTTAGATTCGGAGCGCACCACCAGGTCCGAAGACGGGAGTTTAAAACCCGCCGGACTCTCTGTAGCTATAGAGCCTGACACCGGAGAATCGGAGGGGATCGCATCACCGGCAGGCCTGGAGTCACGCCAGGCTCCCTCTATCCTCAAGGAGCCGGACTCGCCTCCAAACACCAACTCCGAACTCTCGAGATTTGCGTGATATGAGCTTGGCCAGGGAATTTCTATCTCGCCCTGCTCCACGGACTCTCGCTTCCCTGTCCAAACCTCACTCTTAAACGAGCCCCTGGACTTAATGCGATCTCTCGCCATTGCAGAAGATCGCTGCCAAACAACGCCCAGCCCACACTAGGGGCTGAGAGCGGGGAATTTTACGTCCCACCCAGCCCACTTCATAGCCAATATCGAGGACTTAACCGACATGCTCGATTACGCTTCCGAAGACATCGACGGCATGGACGACGATGCCGGAGAAGAGCAAAGCCAGAACCCGCCGTTTACCGTACGCTGGACGACCACTTACACATATGACGTGTACATGGTGGACACACCCAAAGAGGATGACAGTGATGGTGGGACCACCAAAGCATCGACGTTAGTGTCGCCGCTCGAAATTGTGTCGCGGAAAAGACAGCAATACCGGCACCGGAGACAACAATACTCTGGATAACGCCGAAGACCAAGAAGCCCCTATTGAACCAACATCCGAGAATGATGATTGGGAGGATGGGCAAGTCAACCCCGGCGATCCTATCAGGAACGAGGTCTTGGAGGATAGTAACTACTTACCGATCTCTGAAGAGGACAAGAGCCTCGGAGACGAAGATTTTATCGTGCCAGGGGAACCCCCTCGAACAAGAGTGCTTTAAGCGTCGGCTAATACCCACTGCAAGAAGCCTGGAAAAGAAGCAGCAGCACCTTCAAGTTGACCATGATCTTCTCAATGACAGATGGACTAATGTCCTGGCAGCTGAGGAATACATCCTCGAACGCCCAACTAAGAGTTACCCAAAACGCAAGCTGCTACGCCAATTCGACGATGAGGCCCCAGAGCCTATAGCGCCAACGCGTAATGCTGCCGACGGACATGATCGACAACCACGTGGTCGGGAAAGAGCGGCAACTCAAGACGAACACCAGCTTGCACCACTCTGCCATAAAGGCAGAGAGACATCGGCTGCAGGATACACTTATGACCTATGACAGGACCTGGATAATAGAGCCTGTTAGACCAGATCAATCTATGGATCAAGGGGGCGCGCCCCAGCGCGAGAAGATGGCCATCAGGCCTGGCGCAACAAGCACACCTTCACCCGGGCCGAAAATCGCATACGGACTCCATCCGAACTGCGTCGTGATGTTACCCGATACAGAGGCACCGCACACCCCCTATGCTTCACCGATGAGGTAATGGAGCACCAGTTCCCAGAAGGGTTTCAACCCGTGAACATTGAATCATACGATGGCACAACGGATCCCACAATATGGATTGAAGACTTTCTTCTCCACATTCACATGGCTCGCGGTGATGGTTTACACGCCATCAAATACCTCCCCCTAAAACTTAAGGGACCAGCTCGACACTGGTTAAACAGCCTCCCGGAAAACTCTATTGGAAGCAGGGAAGACCTAGAGCATGCCTTTACAGACAACTTCCAAGGCACTTATATCCGGCCTCCGGACGCCGATGACCTCAGTCACATAGTCCAACAGCCTAGAGAGTCAGCCAGAAAAATTCTGGACCCGGTTCATAATTAAAAAGAACCAAATTGTTGATTGTCCAGACGACGAGGCTCTAGCAGCCTTTAAACATAGCATTCGCGACGAATGGCTCGCCCGACACCTCGGCCAAGAAAAGCCGAAGTCCATGGCAGCCCTCACATCACTCATGACCTGCTTTTGCGCAGGCGAAGATAGCTGGCTAGCCCGTAGCAGCAACAGTACCAGCAACCCTGGCACTTCCAAAGCCAGAAACAGCAACGGCAGGCCCCGACGCAACAAAAACAAGCGTCAGAGCAACACTGACAAAGCCGAAGACATGGCAGTCAACGCTGGATTCAGTGGCTCCAAACCCGGTCAGCAGAAGAAGCCATTCAAAAGAAACAAAGACAGTTCATCTAGCCTGGAGCAAATATTTGATCGACCTTGTCAGATCCACGATACCCCTAACAAGCCTGCCAACCATACCAACAGAAGTTGTTGGGTCTTTAAACAGTCTGGTAAGTTAAAACACCGAGCACATGGGGAAAGGGTCGCCCAGCGAGGATGACGACGAGGAGCCTCGCCCACCAACATAGGGGGACAGAAGAAATTTCCCCCTGGGGTCAAAACGGTGAACATGATATACGTTACTCACATCCCCAAGAGGGAGCACAAGCACGCGTTAAGGGGTGTCTATGCAATAGAGCCAGTCGCCTCAAATTTCAACCCATGGTCAGCATGCCCGATCACTTTCGATCACAGAGACCATCCGACCACTATCCCTCATGGAGGTTCAACCGCGTTGGTCCTCGACCCAATTATCGATGGATTCCACCTCACGAGAGTCCTCATGGATGGCGGCAACAGTCTTAACCTGCTCTATCAGGACACAGTTCAGAAAATGGGTATTGACTCGTCAAGAATCAAGCCCACCAAAACTACCTTCAAAGGTGTAATACCTAGTGTAGAGGCCCGCTACACGGGCTCAATCACATTGGAGGTCGTCTTCAGTTCGCCGGACAACTTCCAAAGCGAAGACTTGATCTTCGACATTGTCCCTTTCCGCAGTGGCTATCAGGCACTGCTCGGACGAACCGCGTTTGCCCGCTCAATGTGGTCTCGCACTATGCCTATCTAAAACTCAAGATGCCAGGACCACCCGGTGTTATAATAGTCCATGGAAACATGGATTGCTCCCTCCATACTGAGGAACACATCGCGGCCCTCGCCGCGGAAGTATAGGTCGGCCTTACCAAGCCAAACTCCACATTGGCATTCAAGCCCCAAACCTTGTCAAACGAGTCAGGACTACCATGCAAAATGAGAGTCGAGCTCGTCAGGAGCTCGATTAGCAATTCGGCCTCTGTTTTAGCCCCAACCGAACTACGGTGTATGTACCACGTGCACATAACTACGCACTAAAGGTACCATGGGCGATGATGGAGGCATATCAAGGATAAAATCCACAATACGGCTCGATCGTACCTGGACCCTCATATCTACCTTTTTCTTATCTTTGTTTTTTCCAGGTTCCCCACAACCCACATCACCGTTTTATGGTGCCAAGGCCCCTTTTCCCGGCCCCTTATGAAAACCTACTCAATGATCCTCTCAAAGGATCACACACCAAGGCGAAAAGCAACGTTGATGTTTGGCTGATACGTCTCCAACGTATCTACTTTTCCAAACACTTTTCCCCTTGTTTTGGACTCTAACTTGCATGATTTGAATGAAACTAACCCGGACTGACACTGTTTTCAGCAGAACTGCCATGGTGTTATTTTTGTGCAGAAACAAAAGTTCTCGGAATGACCTGAAAATCCACGGAGATTATTTTTGGCAAATATAAAAAATACTGGCGAAAGAACCAAAGCCAGGGGACCCACACCCTGTCCACAAGGGTGGGGGGCGCGCCCCCTCCCCTTGGGCACGCCCCTGCCTCGTGGCCCCCCTGGATGTCCACCGACCTCAACTCACACTCCATATATTCTCTTTCGCGAAGAAAAAAATTAGAGAGAAAGTTTCATCGCGTTTTACGATATGGAGCCGCCGCCAAGCCCTAATCTCTCTCGGGAGGGCTAATCTGGAGTCCGTTCGGGGCTCCGGAGAGGGGGATTCGTCGTCGTCGTCATCATCAACCATCCTCCGTCACCAATTTCATGATGCTCACTTCTGTGCGTGAGTAATTCCATCGTAGGCTTGCTGGATGGTGATGGGTTGGATGATATTTACCATGTAATCAAGTTAGTTTTGTTAGGGTTTGATCCCTAGTATCCACTATCTTCTGAGATTGATGTTGCTATGACTTTGCTATGCTTAATGCTTGTCACTAGGGCCCGAGTGCCATGATTTCAGATCTGAACCTATTATGTTTTCATGAATATATGTGAGTTCTTGATCCTATCTTGCAAGTCTATAGTCACCTACTATGTGTTATGATCCGACAACCCCGAAGTGACAATAATCGGGATACTTCTTGGTGATGACCGTAGTTTGAGGAGTTCATGTATCCACTATGTGTTAATGCTTTGGTCCAGTACTCTATTAAAAGGAGGCCTTAATATCCCTTAGTTTCCACTAGGACCCCACTGCCACGGGAGTGTAGGACAAAATATGTCATGCAAGTTCTTTTCCATAAGCACGTATGACTATATTCGGAATACATGCCTACATTACATTGATGAGCTGGACCTAGTTGTGTGTCACCCTATGTTATAACTATTACATGATGAACCGCATCCGACATAATTATCCATCACTGATCCAACGCCTACGAGCTTTTCACATATTGTGCTTTGCTTATTTACTTTACCGTTGCTACTGTTACAATTGCTACAAAACTGATATCTTTACTTTTGCTACTGTTACCGTTACTTCCATATTACTTTGCTACTAAATACTTTGCTGCAGATACTAAGTTATCCAGGTGTGGTTGAATTGACAACTCAACTGCTAATACTTCAGAATATTCTTTGGCTCCCCTTGTGTCGAATCAATAAATTTGGGTTGAATACTCTCCCCTCGAAAACTGTTGCGATCCTCTATACTTGTGGGTTATCAAGACTATTTTTTGGCGCCATTGCCGGGGAGCATAGCTCTATTCTTTGAGCCACTTGGGATTTATCTCTGCTGATCACTATGAGGAACTTGAAAGACGAAAGAACTAAGATTTTTCCCTCAACTACGAGGGGAGGTAAGGAACTGCCATCTAGCTCTACACTAGATTCTCCTTCTGTTATGAGTAAGCTTGCGACACCTAAACCTCGCTATCGCTATGAATTACGATATGTCGCATGTTATTGATGATGCCACTTCTGCCATGCATGATACTTATGATGAAACTACTTCTATGCTTGATACTACTGTGCCATTAGGTGAATATCTTGATGAACAACTTGCTAGGGTTAGAGAGAATGAAATTATTGAAGTTGATATTATTGAAGATAGTGATGATGAAGGTTCTCCCCCTAAGTATGAATTGCCTGTTGTTCCTGAGGGTTATGTTATGGATGAAGAAACTGCTAGAGATCTTCTTGCTTGCAATGATAGATCTGATCTTAAGAAGTTACAAGCTAAACTTAAACAGAAAACTCTGAATGCTAGAATGAAACATGACCCTTCTTTTGCTACTTCACCTATCTTTGTTACTGATAAGGATTATGAATTCTCTGTCGATCCTGAGATGGTTACTTTGGTTGAATCTGATCCTTTTTGTGGCAATAAATCTGAAACTGTTGTGGCACATCTTACTAAGTTAAATGATATAGCCACCCTATTCACTAATGATGAGAAATCTCGCTACTATTATATCCTTAAGATATTTCCATTCTCATTAAAGGGTGATGCTAAAACTTTGTTTAATTCTCTTGATCCTGGTTGTATGCGTAGTCCCCAGGATATGATTTATTACTTCTCTGCTAAATATTTCCCTGCTCATAAGAAACAAGCTGCCTTGAGGGAAATATATAATTTTGTGCAAATTGAAGAAGAGAGTCTCCCGCAAGCTTGGGGCAGGCTTCTCCGATTACTTAATGCTTTGCCTGATCATCCTCTTAAGAAAAATGAAATACTTGATATCTTTTATAATGGACTAGCCGATGCTTCCAAGGACCACTTGGATAGTTATGTTGGTTGTGTTTTCAAGGAAAGAACAGTCGACCAAGCTGAATTACTATTGAATAATATGTTGGCTAATGAAAATAATTGGACTCTTCCTGAGCCAATTGAGCCAACTCCTGAGCCAATTACTAAACCCACTCCGAAGAAAAGGGGAGTTCTATTTCTCAGTCCAGAAGATATGCAAGAGGCAAAGAAATCAATGAAAGAGAAAGGTATCAAAGCTGAATATGTTAAGAATTTACCTCCTGTTGAAGAAATACATGGTCTTAATTTACCACCAATTGAACAAACACATGGTCTTGATAACCCAACACAGGTAGTAAAGGTAAATTCTCTCTATAGATATGATAAAGTTGAAATCACGTCTACTAAGTTTCCTAGCCAATGTTTGGATGAATTTGATGACTTTATGGCTAGACAAGAAAATTTCAATGCTTATGTTGGTAGAGAATTAAAGAGTAACGCTTACATGATTGGAAACTTGAGTGATTATATGGCTAGAGGTAAAGGTGAGCTTAAACTCATTAGTAAATATGCTTCTATGGTTACCATTCAAGCAGAACAAGTACTTAAAGCTCAAAGTGATTTGCTCGATGAATTAAATAATAAACATGATTTTGCTATTAGAGTGGCTACTAGAACTGGTAAAATGACTCAGGAACCTTTGTATCCTGAAGGTCACCCTAAGAGAGTTGAGCAAGATGCACATAGTCCTTCTAAAAAGAAGAAAAAGGAAAATGATAGGACTTTGCATGCTTCTAGTGAACCTGTTGTAGACACACGTGAGAATCCCAATGATATTTCTATTTCTAATGCTGAAACACAATCAGGTGATGAACATGAACCTAGCGATAATGTTAATGATAATGTTCATGTTGATGCTCAACCTAGCAATAATAATGACTTAGAGATTGGACTTGCTGTTGATCTTGATAACCCACAATCAAAGAATCAACGTTATGATAAGAGAGACTTTGTTGCTAGGAAGCACAGTAAAGAAAGAGAACCATGGGTTCAGAACAACTTCTCTATTGAGCTCCCCTCTTCGGCTCGGAAGAAATCCGCAGCATCAGCAATACTTCGAGGTAGATCCGCAAATGCTCCTGGAGAACTCCAAATGTGTGGCAGTAAGGTGTACTTTCTCCTTACAAATTTGCCCTGCATATTAAAGGCCTTACCCGCCGCAATCTTCTTGGCCTCTCGGATCTCCTGACAGGCGCCTTGGGCTTCAACCCAGGCCTCCTTCGCACTTTGGAGCACCGTAGCAAGTTCGGAGTCTCGATCCAACACCTTGCGCTCCAAGGACTCACATTTGCTTATAGCATCCTTGAGCTCTTGTTCGACTTCATCCAACCTTGCTTCATGTTTTCGACGGGCGGCTCGCTCCTCATCTGCCTCCTTCTTGGCCTCAGCCAACGCACTCTTGAGGGCCTCAACCTCAGATGTGTCAACTATAAGCGTAATCATACAGCTCACTTAGATAACAAATCGGAACTCATATCATTTCAGATGTGCTTCGGTATCGCATACCTTGATTTTCCTCCAACTTTCGCTTTAGTTCGGACACTTCGGCGGCATGCGAGGTTGCCGCTAGCATCGAAGCATGTTCATCAAAAGAGAAATATATGTTAGCTCCCGCAAAGCATTATTCGATCCTCTGTTTGGCCTTTCTTCGCGAACGCCGAACAGAGTCTCAGGGGCTACTATCTATACACAGGCATTCTTTCCGCAAACAACCAAAAATGTATTACGTCACATACCTCAAAGCTAGTTAAAAGGCTGGTATAGGCTTCGTTCAATCCATTTTTTAGCAGACCGAACCTTTTCAACCACCATACCCATAACGGTATGGTGTTCCTCCGCAATGGAAGCACTCTAAAGCGTTTCCACCAGAGTGTACGGTGCCTCCGGATTGATAGAGGACGTCAGTGGAGATGGCGCACCCCCTTCTCTCGAAGGATGCTGCTTGCCGATTTCGGAGTCGTATGGATCTCCGGAATAATATTCAGTTGGGGGCCGAATTGAGCATGGCCCACATCGTCGGTCTCCATGGGGGTCAACTTTCCCCTATTTTCGGCAACAGAGGTGTTATCCTCCGTCGCCACCTTCACGGCCTCCCGCACCTTCCTGTGACCCGGAGAGGTTCTTCGGGACAACACTTCGGTGTTGTCCGTAGCGGTGGGTGGAGAGACCTGCGGAGGCGACTCGCTCTCCATTGCTTTCGGCCCTAGCGAGTTCCTAGATGATGATGATCATTGGGGGAGATCGCGAGCCTGGCTGCAATGCGCAATCCAATATGTTAGAACCACAAGGCATGAAACCACATATATGAACGGTGTCTTTGGATACTTACGATCTGGACAGGGGCTTCGGCCTGGGGTGCCACTCGGGGATGGCATCGGCATCCATTTCAGAATCATCCAAAAGGGAGAGTGTCGGTGTCAAAACCGGTGGATCTCGGGTAGGGGGGTCCCGAACTGTGCGTCTAGGCGGATGGTAACAGGAGACGAGGGACACAATGTTTTTACCCAGGTTCGGGCCCTCTCGATGGAGGTAAAACCCTACGTCCTGCTTGATTAATATTGATGATATGGGTAGTACAAGAGTAGATCTACCACGAGATCAAGGAGGCTAAACCCTAGAAGCTAGCCTATGGTATGATTGTTGTAATGTATGTTGTCCTACGGACTAAAGCCCTCCGGTTTATATAGACACGGAGGAGACTAGGGTTACACAGAGTCGGTTACAATGGTAGGAGATCTACATATCCGTATTGCCAAGCTTGCCTTCCACGCCAAGGAAAGTACCATCCGGACACGAGCCGGAGTCTTCAATCTTCTATCTTCATAGTCTTGGAGTCCGCGGATATTGATAGTCCGCCGTCAGGACACCCCTAGTCCAGACTCCTCGGTAGCCCTCAACCAGGTCTTCAATGACGATAAGTCCGGCGTGCATAATGTTCGGCATTGCAAGGCGGGTTCCTCCCTTGAATAATTCAGAGAATATCATGAACACCAGGATAGTGTCCGGCTCTGCAAAAATAATTTCCACATTCCACCGTAGAGAGAATAAAATGTACACCTAGTTCAATCTGGCGACGTATTATGCGGTGTGACATCACACCGCTACCAAGCCTTTGTTTGAATCGCTTTTCTTGTACCACCTCAAAGACGTTTAGCGGCGGTTTCCTTGGCACGTCTTGTCGAAGCAGAGATCGTGTTCCCCTATTCCGGATTCTCATCAATACGTGCGTGGGTAACCCAACCGCGCCATTGATGGTGGCGCTTGGGAGGTAAGCGAGTTTTACCAGGCTGGTGGGGGACGCATAGTTTTGTCCGCCTATATATAAGGGATAAGGATTCACCTTCTCACCTACGCCTTCTTCCTCCTTTGCTTATCCACCCCCGCGAACTCAAGCTCCAACGCCCGAGCTCGCGCATCTTGCCTCGACCTTCTCCGAATATGTCCGGAGCGGGAGGTAAATGGTTGGCCTCCACCGCTAAGGAGGAGGACATCACCAAGCTGCTTGCGCGCGGATACCTTTCGGCGATATCGGCAGATCGGCTGCCCGACGAGGGCAGCTCATCCTTACCCCGGCCTCATGAGAGGGTCGTCTTCCTCCCACTTCCTCCGTGGACTGGGCTTTCCGCTCCATCCATTTGTCCGGGGCTCATGTTTTACTACGGCTGGATTTCCACGATCCGGCGCCAACTTCATCCTCAACATCTCGGCATTTATCGTGGTGTGCGAGGCCTTCCTCTGCATCCAGCCCCACTTCGGCCTATGGCTCAAGACCTTCAACGTCAAGCCGAAGGTTGTGAAGGGCACGCAAGCGGAATGCGGAGGCGCCATGTTGGGCAAATTGCCCAACGTCCCTTGGCTTGAGGGGACCTTCGTGGACTCCGTCAAGGGGTGGCAATCGGGGTGGTTCTACATCACCGAGCCGCGCAAACCCACATGGGCGGCGGCCCCCGAGTTTAGATCTGGTATCCCCACGCAGCTCACCTCCTGGAAAGAGAAGGGCTTGCAGTGGGGCAATCCGGTGGAGGTGACGGGACTCCGAGCCTGCATCAAGAAGATGGTGAGCAATAGGCTCAGGCTCGTCGACGTGGTCCAAGTCATGCTCATCCGACAGATACTCCCATGCCAAGAACGGGCATTCAATTTGTGGGAGTTCAATCCGGAACAGCACCAGGCGCTAAGCGGGCTCTTCGATACAACATACGAAGGCGCCTGGAGGGTGCTGTTCAAGGGCGCCGAAGCCCCCGCATCCGCGACGGAAGATCGCAGATTCAGCTCGCAGTCTCCAACTGACGAGGTAAGTGATTCAACCCCATTACGGGACACTTGTGATAATTAAATTAACTTTCTGTGGGATTTCATTCTGCCACTTCCTTTGACAGGAATGGATGGAGAAGGCCAAGCTGCTTGTCAGCCCGGCTCCCATGCCAGAAGACCCAGTGGACGCCCGCTTAGCAGGGCTGCTGGTTCCGGCACCGCACGTGGTGCCGGAGAAGAAGGCCAAGAAGGTGGCCGCGGGGACTCGAAAGAGTTCCCGCCATCAGGCGTCTGACGACGATGTGGACTCCTCCCCTGAAGACGAGGAGGAGGAGGAGTACTCTCTCCCGGAGGAGGGAGAGAAGAAAAGGAAGGCTTCCCCAATAGGGGAGGCGAAGGGTCAAGAGGGGAGAACTATCCCCCCGGACAGTTTCGCCAACACCAACGTTGGCGAGGATGAGTGGCCTCCAAGGGCCAGGCGTCCGGCAAGCTCGTAAGTATCCGGATCCTTGATGTGTAATTACTTTTATGTCGCGTAGTATCCTTCTAATGCCACGTTCTGTCCGTAGTCCGGCCGATGACGATCTTCCCGACTCAACGAGCGGGTCGTTGGCCTTGTCGGATGTGAATTCCATCCCGACTGCCTCTACCCCACGCGCCGACGAGGACGCCGAGGTGGGATCCCAAAGAGGGACCCAACAGGAGGAGGCTCCGGAGGCGCCATCAGGCAGCCTCCCGGACTTTGTGCCGGACTCTACATCGGAACCCGCAGTGGTTCTAGAGTCCGGCAAGCGGCCCCTTCGAAAGAAGGGCAGGACCGCGACACCGGCGGCCTCCGTCCAACCGGAGGCGCCGGATAACCTGTTGGAGGCGCTTAAAGGCGCTTCCATCGAGGAAGAACACCGCACTATCATGAGTGCGGTGATTGAGAAGGTTCAGCTCGCTAAGAGCGGGCTGACCAAAGCCTGCAGCAGCCTTCTAACAGGCTTCGAGGTAAGAAGTTAAAATTATGTAATGTAATACCGCATAGACAAGAGCCCACGATGCTTAGTTCGTGTTCGGAAAGAAAAGCCGGACTGAGGATCTAACAAGATATACGCAGGGTTGCCTAAAATATGTCAATATGGGTTTGCAGGCTGCGCTGCTGACCTCTGCCGCATTAACGGCGGAGGTCGATGTGCTGAAGAAGGACCTCGAGCGGTCCGAGCAAGAGCTCGGTCATGCCAAGTGGCAGCTCGAGGAAAAAGAAGGTGAGTAACACCTCTTTGAATAAGTACCTTACAGAAAAGGATTTTGGTTGCAAATAAAATTAACAAGGATAATATGTGTATTGCAGGGGCCACTAACGAGGTGGCAGCCAGGACGGATGTTGTGTCATGACGAACGCAGTCTTGACGCCTGAACGGGCTGAGCGAGAAAAGCAGAGGCACGGGTGGCGGAAGTTTGGCAAGAGCTCCGTGCTCTCATGGAAAAGCATGAGAGTTTGGAGCGTGACTCAAGACTCGAGAGTCCGAGCTTGCCTCGCTCTCGAAAGTGCCAAGTCCGCCAAGGCCGAGGCCCATAAGGCCCTTCGTGAAGTTGAGGACATAAAGAAGATAGCGGCGGTAAGGCATTTTTCATGCAAAGGGCATGTTAATGTGAACTACCTGACACTTACCCGAATTCGGAGCTCTCCAGGGGCATTTGCAGATCTGCCGCGTAGTGCGTCTGATGCCGCCGCATTCTATCGTGGCGAGGAGGGGAGCTCGACGGAGAAGGTCTTCGGTCTCAAGATTCTCTGAGGCCGCCATCCGGTGTTAACAAGCGACCAGGTGAAGCAGTGGTCGAACTCCATAAGGTAGCCGAGGAGGCCATGAAGGGTCTCATAGTCCGGTGTGGCTCGGACAGCCATTCTGGGAGCTACTTTGGCCTCGTCGCGGCTGGTGGATGCATGCCCCGGCTGGATGTAGTGAAGCGCTCCGCCAGATCGAAGGCGCTCGTCGGGCCCTTGCCCGCATAAAGGTGCAATGGGGCAAACTGGATGCGGAGAAGCTTCTCACGGACCCACCGCCGCCGGGCAAGGAGCATCGCACGCCGGAGAGGTATTACAAAATTGTCCTGAAGGGAGCCTGCGATATTGCAGATGAGTGCTCTCGAAATGTAATCTTTGAGTGAACTCGCTATGTATTTATCCTGTGCGCTGAAAACTTCGTTCATATGCGCCATGAGCAACGCTTGTTTAATTTAAAATATTACCTTCTGTGCGGCCATTTATAAAATCTGAGAGATGGCAAGTCGTTGGCTTCAGCCCCAAGCCATGAAAGTTTGGGGTGTTCGAGATAAACATGAGCACTCTTGTTCCCATTGTTGGGTCCATCTAGGGAGGCGCTCAACACAACGAACAAGGCAACCGGACTTATAATGCTTGAACACTCTCACTTAGCCATAGAATTCTATAATTTTAAATTTCGGCGAAGCCCCTGGTATTCGAAAGACCGAATCCGGGGAACTATCCACGCCTTCTTCGGACATTGTCCGGAACTTCGCTTGAAGCGGCGCGAGTCTTTAAGGACCCAAAAAAACCTCTCGAACAGCGACCAGTCTCTCGCCTTATCATGCCAGTCAGTTTTAGCTTTCTCATCGAGGCGTTAGCCCGGCTCAACCGGGCGCAATCGCATGGTTCTCCCAGTGCTACCTTAGCCGCGAGCGGAACATAAGGCACCAAAACGTGGGAGCCGGGCAAACCCAACTATTGACCCAAGACATGATTCGGAGCCGATTCATATAATGCTATAAGTTCGGGGTGCCGCACTTGTGAAAGTGTTCGGACTTTATCACACCATAATTTGGGGAACAGAAGCCCCTGGCGTATTCGGCCGTACCAAAATATACGGGTGCAAGATGTCATATAATGAACATATATATAAAAGATAACGCAATTGCAATAAAAAGGTGCTGCATTATTTATGAAAGAAAGTCTGCTAGTAGAGCGGACTGATACAAATAGTGCGGTAAGCAAGGGATTTGGACTCAATAAACATGTCCCCCTCCAGGGATGAGCTGCAGACTTGGTGTATATAATCGAATTTAATGCTCGTAATTGAGACCACCTGAATGTTCGTCGCGGCCTTCTTTAGTCCCTGACTGTTGCATCATGAGTTCGGCAGGTTCGCCACCGGACAGGACTTCTTGTTAACAGAGTCCTGTGTACATAAAAGAAGAAAAATAAAATAAAAAAGAAGGAGGGCACACTTGTGAGCCCCTGGTGTGGTCTAGCCGCCCTCTGGGTCCATTGTGATCGTGCCCCATTCCCTGCGCCCATGGTATCTCCAAAGCGTAATGATGTAAGCGGAGTGTTATTCTTGCGATCATGCGTGGGCGAGGGTTGGGGCCGCATTGGTACGCGTGCTTTGATCGCGCCAGGTGGTCTTGGTTGGCATTGCTCGGTAGCGCTTTCTCGTCCGCCTTTTCTTCGCGGACTTGAGAATTGCCTTAGAAGGCTGCTCAGATTTCGCCGAGAGCCGCTATATGTTCCTCTGTTCGGAGGGAGCGTTCCGTATTTCCATTGACCATGATGACTCCATGAGGACCTGGCATCTTGAGCTTTAGGTATGCATAATGCGGCACCGCGTTGAATTTTGCAAACGCGGTTCGTCCGAAAGCGAGGCGTAGCCGCCACGCAAAACGGGACTATGTCGAAGATTAACTCTTCGCTCCGGAAATTATCCGGGGATCCGAGGACCACTTCCAGTGTGACTGATCCTATACAGTTGGCTTCCACTCCTGGTATGACAGCTTTAAATGTTGTCTTTGTAGGTTTAATCCTTGATGGGTCTATGCCCATTTTGCGCACTGTATCCTGATAAAGCAGGTTCAGGCTACTCCCGCCGTCCATCAGGACTCTCGTGAGGTGAAATCCATTGACGATTGGGTCTAAAACCAATGCGGTGAATCCACCATGGCGTATGCTAGTCGGATGGTCTCTTCGATCGAAAGTGATCGGACAAGAGGACCATGGATTGAACTTTGGGGCGACTGGCTCCATCGCATAGACGTCCCTTAGTGCGCGTTTCCTCTCCCTCTTGGGTATGTGGGTCGCGTATATCATATTCACCGTCCGTACTTGTGGGGGAAAACCCTTCTGTCCTCTGTTGTTCGGCGGTCGGGTCTCTTCCTCGTCGTCGCTATCTAGCCCCTTGTCATTGTTTTCGGCAATTAACTTGCCGGCCTGCTTGAACACCCAGCAATCTCTATTGGTGTGGTTAGCTGGATTTTCAGAGGTGCCATGTATCTGGCATAAGCGGTCGAGTATTCGGTCCAGATTGGACGGACCCGGAGTGGTTCTTTTGAATGGCTTCTTCCGCTAACCGGGTTTAGAGCCTCGGAATCCGGCATTGACTGATGTATCCTCCTTATCGCCGCCAAGCATGCGGCGCTTTGTTTTTGTTTCGACGTGACTGCCGTTGTTGTCCTTGGTATCCGGACTGCGAATTTTTTGCGGAGGTTGTTGCTACGGGCTAGCTAGCTGTCCTCTCCCGCACAAAAGCGGTCATTAACGATGTGAGGGCCGCCATGGATTTCGGCTTTTCCTGTCCCAGGTGCCGGGCTAGCCATTCGTCCCGGATGTTGTGTTTGAAGGCTGCGAGGGCCTCTGCATCCGGACGATCGACGATTTGGTTTTTCTTTGTCAAGAACCATGTCCGTAATTATCCGCCGATTCGTCTGCTGCTGAATAATGTGGCTTAGGTCATCGGCGTCTGGTGGTCGCACATACGTGCCCTGGAAGTTGTCAAGGAATGCGGCTTCCAGGTCCTCCCAACACCCAATTGACTCTGCGGGCAAGCTGTTTAACCAATGCCGAGCTGGTCCTTTAAGCTTGAGTGGGAGATACTTGATGGCATGGAGATCGTCGCCGCGGGCCATGTGAATGTGGAGAAGATAGTCTTCGATCCAAACCGCGGGGTCTGTTGTGCCATCGTAGGATTCGATGTTTACGGGTTTAAACCCTCCGGGGATCTGATGATCCATTACTTCGTCAGTGAAGCATAGAGGGTGTGCGGCGCCCCTGTATTGAGCTATATCGCGACGCAGCTCGAGAGAGCGCTGTCTGCTGTGTTCGGCCCGGCCGGGGTTATTGTATCCGGCGCGACGGTATTCGTCGTGGGTCGTGGGGCGCCCACGTGATCTGTAGATGGATCTGGATTGTCTTGCCTTGTCCTCCAATATGTCTCGCAAGTCCGACGTGTTCCCTCTTGGCTTCGTACTTTTGGAGCGATGCCGGGGTACGGTCTTGGCTGGGGGCCTGGATGCCTCTCTATCATGACCACGTGGTGGTCGGTCAGCCATATCGTGCGCTGGTGATGAAGGTATGTATGCTTCCTCCTCTAATCGGAGGAGCAGCTTGCGTCTTGGGTAACTTTTGGAGGGGCGTTCGAGTTTATACTCTTCGGCCGCGAGGACCTCGGTCCATCGATCGGCCAGCAGGTCTTGATCAGCTTGGAGCTGTTGCTGCTTTTTCTTTAGGCTATTTGCTGTGGCGATAAGCCTGCGCTTGAAGCGCTCTTGTTCGACGGGGTCCTCAGGTACGACGAATTCATCATCGTTGAGGCTTGCTTCGTCTTTGGAGGGAGGCATATAGTTATCATCCTCAACCCCTTCGTCTGCCGCCCTCCCATGAGGGCTTGCTTCTGCATCCTCCTGCGCTGAATTTTGCTGGAGGGGATCATCTTCGGCACTCTCTGGGGTATTATTATCTCCTGTGCCGGAATCTCCATTCTTGCTGTGGCGGGATTTTGAGCGGCGCCGCTGACGCCGGCGTTTGGGCTGCTTCTTTATGGAATCTGCCTCCGCTGCTGCTTCGCCGTCCCCGTTTTTTGGGGTGTCCACCATATATATGTCATATGATGAGGTGGTCTTCCAGTGCCCTGTAGGCGCTGGTTCCTGTTCGTCTCCGGCATTGTCGTCCATAGGATCGATGTCGTCGGAGTCGTAGTCTAGCATGTCGGTTAAGTCATCGACAGTGGCTACAAAGTGGGTGGTGGGTGGGCTTTGAATTTCTTCATCGTCCGTACCCCAGCCCTCCTGGCCATAGTCCGGCCAGGACTCTCCTGATAACGAGAGATGCTTTAGTGAATTCAGGATATCGCCAAAAGGCGAGTACTGAAAGATGTCCGCGGCGGTGAATTCCATAACCGGCGCCCAATCCGGATCGATTGCTAGGGGCGCGGGAGGTTCGGAGTCCGGCGAGGAGTCCGGCGCCTCGGAGTCACAAGTTTCGCAGGGGACAAGACCAGTGTTCGGCTCCATCGCCGTGGGTGTTGAAGCCCCCAGGGCGGCGTCTATCCACCGGCCCTCGATATGGGCGATCGGCTCCGGGCTAATGGCCGAAGCGGATCCGGTGCGCCACCAAGGCACCTTCGTTGGCAGAGCTAGATCGTGCCCATCGTCCACAAAGGCTTGGCGCGCTTGGCGTGGCTCGAGTCCGTCGAAGATCAAGTCTCCGCGGACATCGGCCGTGAAGTTTAAGCTTCGAATCGGACTGACGGCGGGGGCGAAGCTTCGATCTGCTCGGATGGCCAAGTGAATTGCCCGCAGCGAAGCCGCCAAATCTGAAGATCTGTCCGGGAGAAAAGTCTCACCGGGACAGCGTTGTTGGTCGAAGATGCCATCAAGCCTATCGGTGACGACGGAGGAACTCTCAATGAAAGAACCAATGTCGGTGTCAAAACCGGCGGATCTCGGTAGGGGTCCCGAACTGCGTCTAGGCGGATGGTAACAGGAGACGAGGGACACGATGTTTTACCTGTGTTCGGCCCTCTCGATGGAGGTAAAACCCTCGTCCCGCTTGATTAATATTGATGATATGGGTAGTACAAGAGTAGATCTACCACGAGATCAAGGAGGCTAAACCCTAGAAGCTAGCCTATGGTATGATTGTTGTAATGTATGTTGTCCTACGGACTAAAACCCTCCGGTTTATATAGACACGGAGGAGGCTAGGGTTACACAGAGTCGGTTACAATGGTAGGAGATCTACATATCCGTATTGCCAAGCTTGCCTTCCACGCCAAGGAAAGTACCATCCGGACACGAGCCGGAGTCTTCAATCTTCTATCTTCGTAGTCTTGGAGTCCGACGGATATTGATAGTCTGGCCGTCCGGACACCCCCTAGTCCAGGACTCCCTCAGAGAGTTTCCCCTTCTTGGATGCCTCTGCCTCTAGACCTGCGGAAGCCACCCTTTTCTTCTTCCCCCCTTAAGGAGAGAGTTGCTATCTTCCTCCTCTACGTCTTCATCAAGAGAGGAGAGAGTCCCGGTGTCTTCGGACACGACGCTCAAAGCACCCTTACTGCAGAGACCACCTCTGGTCTCCTTGCTCTTCTTCTTAGACTTCTTTTCTGGCGCCTGATACGGCGCCGGCACCAGCATCTTCGTCAATAGAGGAGTGGCTGAGTCTTCGGGCAGCGGAGCAGGACATTGGATCTGCTCCGCCTTCTTTGTCTAGCCCTATGGGGAGGATGGAAAGCTTAGTATATTCTTTGGATTTACAAATTGAGGTCATCAGAAAACATAAGGGAGTGGCCGGATGAGTGCAGTCGAGGCCAAGGTCTTCGATCATCTCCGACCACGACTTGGGTGCTGGAGCTCGAATGGCAGATGGGCTGAGGAGGAAGAAGGTGTGGGGTAAAAAGATAGATCCTTATCTTCTAATAAAGGCAGTGGATATCAAGCGTCCACTCATAAGCCTTAAATCTTGCCTCCTCCCAAGGGGGCGTGTGAATAGCACGGTTGGATTACCGAAACCCCTATTGATGAGAATCCCGTGATAAGGGGTCACGATCCCTGCTTTGACAGGACGTGCCTATGACCGTGCCTCTAAACACGAAGCGGGGGTTGTAAAACGGTTCAGAATACTAACAAAGCCAGGACATAACACCTTGCCGGAAAAATCGCCTATGGACATGAATTACTTTGTTTTGAGTATTTTTGCCCTTACAACTTAAGGTTGTAAATACTAAACAGACCCAGATACAACTATTATGTGTGGAGGACTGCTTTGGAGTATTCGGAGAAGGCACCCACCTTGCAATGTCGAAGACAATCTGCGCGGCGGATACATCGTCATTGAAGCCCGGTTCAGGGGCTACTAAGGGAGTCCTGGACTATGCGGTCCTCGGGGAGACGGCTTATGTGACATGGGCCGGACTGATGGGCTGTGAAGATACGAGATGGAAGGCCTTCTCCCGTGTCCGGATGGGAGTCTCCTTTGCGTGGATGGCAAGCTTGGCATCCGGATGTATAGTTTCCTTCCTCTATAAACCGACTTTGTACAACCCTAGTCCCCTCCGGTGCCTATATAAACCGGAGGGCGTAGTCCATAGGGACGAGGACAATCATACAGGCTAGACATCTAGGGTTTAGCCATTATGATCTCGAGGTAGATCAACTCTTGTAACCCTTATACTCATGAAAGTCAATCAAGCAGGAAGTAGGGTATTACCTCCATTAAGAGGGCCCGAACCTGGGTAAACATCGTGTCCCCTGCCTCCTGTTACCTTCGATCCTTAGACGCACAGTTCGGGACCCCCTACCCGAGATCTGCCGGCTTTGACACGTACACCTCCCCGATCGAGGTTCACCTAGCAAAGTCGGATACCAGCCCCCGCACAAACGCACACACACACTTTCGGTCGGCGGGCCAGAGAGGCATCTCACCAAGATGGATCGTAAAACGGACATAGAATAATCCACCTTGGTCGTACAACCTCTCTCTTGTTGTTCGTCAAAGTGATGGCCGTCAAAGCGACCCCGGAGATGGGCTAGCTCGCCATCACGCAAGTAGCTAGTCCCCGAAGACAACCACTGCATGCGTGTGGCCCAAACATATGTATGGAGAGGTGTGTTTTTGAATACACAATGGAACAACTTTGATGTGGCACTGTGCTTTTGAACTAGAAATCCCCACACTAAGTGAGGGTTAGGTTAACGATGCATATGTATGTCACACCACACTTCAAGCCAATGACGGGGATTCATGCATGCATGCGTGCATAGTATACGCGCTCAAACTTAATTAGGTCTGAATCTCACCATGACCTATACTATGATAACACGAACCAAAGGAAGAATCCGCCATGGTAACCTATCTTGTTGCCGGCCAAGGTGATCATGGATGTGCACGCGGGCCCACGAATATATAGACTTGTCGTCGATAACCACGCGAGGGAGAGTACCATTCAAACACAACCACACATGCATATGTATGGAGGTGATGCGTACATGCATGTTTGAATACCATTTCATAACATTGATGTGGCGCGTGCGTCAAAAATCGTATAGTCCCAACACAAAGCAAATCGGTTGACGATGTGTCGATGTACTAGCCACTTTGACTCGATGGGAGGGATTCATGCGTACACATGCATGTGTGTGTGCTCAAACTATATCATGTCATCCCAGAGCATGACCTATATATATATATATACCGTATTAGAAGCAAAAAAATAATCCCCTCCTAAGTCAAATTAACCTCTCTCATTTTAAGGAAAACATAGTGATGGACCAAGCGGGCCCACAGATGGAAAGCATTGATATCGCTGATAACCGCTTAAGTGGGTGCAAGAGGACAACCACCATCGCTTTGCATGTGGGCCAAACATATGTTGAATACCCAAAATGCACAACTTTGATGCGGCACATGCCTCAAAAACCGTAAACCCCCCACACAGAGTGAGGTTCATGAAACATACTACATATGATGGTCCCCTTCCCCCTCTTCGACGCATACTATATGCTCCTACCATAATACAACCCAAAAAAATCCTCCTCGATGGTGAAATTAGTTAACCTCTCCTGATGTAGGTCAAAGTGATGCATGCATTGATGATGGCCTCGTGGGCCCACAGATGGAAGCGTCACATGTGAGTGTACTAGATAGGACAACCACCGCCTGCATGCATGTTGCCCAAAGAGGTGATGTGTGATGTTTAAATAGCAAATTTCACAACTTTGATGTGGCACGTGCCTCAGAAACCAAAAAGTCCCAACACTGAGTGAGGTGTACTTGTTCATAGACGCGTACGTATAGTATATATGCTAGTCCCCTCCCACCTCTTCGACGCATACTATATATATACTCCCACCATAACACAGACAAAAAAGATTCTACCTTGTTGGTTTCCGAGGCAACATACTGCCGGCTGTTCGTCACCTCGCGGGCCCATAGAAAGCGTCACACGCGAGTATCGAGTGTCGTGTAGGACAACCATCGACTGCATGTGACCAAAACATGTATGTATGAAAGGGTTGTGTAATGTTTTAAATAACGAATTCACGACTCTGATGTGGCACCTGCCTAACAAAACGGCCAACCCACACGGTGGCTCACAACTCGTAGTGTACTTCGAGTCACCGCCACCCCCGAGACGCACACACCCACACACACATCGCGAATCCACCGCAACTACGATGCATGTTAAATTATCCCGCGGTGAACATATGTTACAAAAGGAGAGATGTTTTAATTAAAACAGAGATCATTAAGACATTTTAGTACATTGGTTGATTTTCTACGAGTATAATGTGCAAAATCAAATTTGAGCTACATGCACACGTGACAGTGCACCTAAATGGATTGCAAAAACACATGTGTCTCACTGGGTGCTTGTTTACTCCACGTGCAAGAAATTTCAAACATTGAGAATCTTGATTTTTAAATTCTAGTGCATCCAAAACTTATTTGAAGTTCATGAAACTTATCGTGTTGTCATATGGACACCAATACAAAGTGGCATTGTACTTTTTTGTCAAATTTGAGACCAGTTTTGACGTAATCTTTATCTAATTACAAACGGGAGATTATTAATAATTGGGAACCAGTATCCCAAACGGATAATTTATTCGAACTGTGAGCGTTGGACCAACAATGGATACGTGTCATGCTTCAGTTAAGCAATAACGCGGCATCATTAATCATCCAAATAGAAAAACAATATATGTGCTGCCACGCGACCCGTGTGCCGTGTGAGCAGGCGTGAGTTGACGGGACGCATGCGAGCAGTCTGCCGCGCAGGCAGACCAGGAGGCGTGCATGCAGGTGTGTGAATTGATGGAGGCGTGCTCGCTGCATAGTGTCAGCGGGAGGCGTGCGAATAGCTGTGTGAAATGATGGTAGGCATACCAGCAATCCAGTGCGCAGGCTCACCGGGAGGCGAGCCAGTGGTTTGACCGCCGCCCGCCTCTCTCCCACTACTCCATATTAATGGTGCGCCCGAGCGGCCGCACCCCCCATCCTCGCCACACACACAATCCTCTCTCTCCGCTTGCATCCTCAACGCCGCTCTCAGTCAACAAGCCGTCAGTGTATGAGGATGCCGCCGAAGCGCCCAATCGGAGGGAGTGGCGATGCCGGGGCTGCTGAAGCACCGGAGCACGACGTGGAGATGCAGACAGAGGTTGCTGTCACGGCGAGTTATCGCTGCACCCTGACATCATCGACGGCGTCGAGCTTCCACAGTCGGAGGCGGAGTTCTACACCGACTCTGGTGACGTCTCGGGCGATGATCCCAGCGACGACTCCAACGACCACTCCGGCGACGACTCCGACAACGACGGATAACTGGTTAGTCATCTATACCCATTTATGTGTCAAATAGATCCTAGGGTTTCTCTGTTTACTTCTGCCTCCCCCTTTTTGGAATAGAAATCCTATGGTTATGTTCTTCCAATCCATGAAATCTGAGTAAGTTGTGTTAGATCCGTGTAGTGTATTGATTGTTTGAATGGTACAAGTGATAAGTGATTAGTTGTTTCATCTGTGCAAATGATTTCTGCTAGTAATCCGACTTGGGTTAGTGTTCGTGCTAATAATTCCTAGCCAGGACTTGACAGTTGATTTTGAATGACCTCATATATGTTTGTGCAATTATTTTCTTCAAGATTGGCTTGTACATAGACGATTGTGCTTAAAAATCGAACCATAATCTCTGGATATGTATAAAAATAGCTATAAATTCCTAATCCTACTTCACGGCATGTAAAGATTTATTTGATGCCAACTTTTAGCAACTGCCAAATGTTCGCTAGAGATTAGTTTGTAAACATTATTTTGATGCCACATTTTTCACTATTTGTATAGGTGTTGTCTCATGATGTGACAGCAAGGATGAAGAGTCCAGAGGAGGTACAAGAGGCAAATCCTTAGGGAGCTTTATGCGGGAATGCATAACATGTGTATTAGGACGTAGGACGGCGGCTATCGTTGCCCATTTTGCAACCACAATCTTCATGACGCGTATCAAAGTGTTCTAGCGCATGCAAGAGGACGAGTCGTTGGCTTCTTCAAGCATAAGTATTCTCGCAGGGTGGCGCATGGCGCGTATGCCGAGTACCTGCAGAAGCTTCAGGATCGTGCCGGCATGTGAGATGAGATGTGGGATCAAACTATTTACGCTTGAGTATGCTTATGACGGTTGAACTATGTACTTATGGTTGAACTATGCTTGTGTATGTGTATGCTTATTATTTATGTCTGAATATGTTTAATCTATGTTTACTTATGTCTAACTATGGGATATCACTATTAGGGAAAACCTTATACACATAATATTAGCAGCAGCACGGTTCAGGGGGGCGCTACTGCTAATTAGCAGTAGCGCGGGAAAAAACAGGCGCTACTGCTACTAACTTAGCAGTAGGGCGGCTTGGTGGAACCACGCTGCTACTAAAGTCGACCGACAGTTCCCGCCAACCTAGATTTAGCAGTAATGCGGTCTTTATAAGTGCGTTGTTGATAAAGTCATAGCAAGTGCGCGCTTTTTCTGGGACGCGCTACTACTAAATGTCGCTTTTTTTAACTGGACACATGGCGGGACCCACTTAGCAGTAGCGCGTGAGTCATAAGCACGCAGTAGCGCGGTGTCTGACCAGCGCTACTGCTAAGCCGCAGCATATGCCACCTTTTCCCTCCCCCTCCCCTCCCCCATCCTCTCTTCCTCACTTTCCTCTACCTCCCACCTCCTCTCTCCCTCACTTTGCTTCTTCCTCACTACTTCTCCCCCCATTACTCTCCTTCTTCTACCTACCTTTCTCTCTCTTTATTACTCCTAGCTAACTTACACCACCTCCATTAATGCATCTCCTTTCTTTTTTTCCACTCCCTCCACTAGATAGCCATCTCCTTCCCCAACTAGCTTGGTAGATCTACTCATTTAATGAACTGAGCTATGTACCTTCCTAACTATATATATCCATCTCAAGAAGTAAACTTTGTCCACTTTTGATCATTCCATAGGTGTGTGGTGACACCGATCGACATCATCATCACCGTGCTCGATCTCGAGATTGGTGATTAAAAATTTGTGCTTTTGCAAGAATGGAAATATGTGTATCTGTGTGATATGACATAATCGCGTGATATGATGGAAATTGTGTGTGTGGCTTGAGTTGCCGCCGAATTGTGCTTGAGTTGCCTATGTTTTGCCGAAATTATGCTTGATGGAAAAGCGCCCCCTACCTCGTGGGCCCCTTGGAGGTCTCCTGACATAATTCTTTCTCCCATATATACTCTTATACCCCGAAACCATCAGGGGAAGCCACGAAAACACTTTGCCACCGCCGCAACCTTCTGTACCCATGAGATCCCATCTAGGGACCCTTTCCGGCGTCCAGACGGAAGGGGATTCGATCATGGAGGGCTTCTACATCAACAACATTACCCTTCCGATGAAGCATGAGTAGTTTACCACAGACCTACGAGTCCATAGCTAGTAGCTAGATGGCTTCTTCTCTCTCTTTGATTCTCAATACCATGTTCTCCTTGATGCTCTTGGAGATCTATTCGATGTAATACTCTTTTGCGGTGTGTTTGCCGAGATCCAATGAATTGTGGATTTATGATCAGATTATCTATAAATATTATTTGAGTCTTCTCTGAATTCTTATATGCATGATTTGAAATCTTTGCAAGTCTCTTTGAATTATCGGTTTAGTTTGGCCTACTAGATTGTTTTTTCTTGCAATGGGAGAAGTGCTTAGCTTTGGGTTCAATCTTGCGGTGTCCTTTCCCAGTGACAGTAGGGGCAGCAAGGCACATATTGTATTGTTGCCATCGAGGATAAAAAGATGGGGTTTTCATTATATTGCTTGAGTTAATTCCTCTACATCATGTCATCTGACTTAATGTGTTACTCCGTTCTTTATGAACTTAATACTCTAGATGCATGCTAGATAGCGGTCGATGTGTGGAGTAATAGTAGTAGACGCATAATCGTTTTGGTCTACTTGACACGGATGTGATGCCTATGTTCATGATCATTGCCTTAGATATCGTGATAATTATGCGCTCTTCTATCAAATGCTCGGCAGTAATTTGTTCACCCACCGTATTATTTGCTATCTTGAGAGAAGCCACTAGTGAAACCTATGCCCCTGGGTCTCTTTTCCATCATATTAAGTTCTCTTTTCCATCATATTAAGTCTCTTTTCCATCATACTAGTTTCCGATCTACTATTTTGCAATCTTCTACTTTCCGATCTATAAACCAAAAATACCAAAAATATTTACTTTATTGTTTATCTATCTCTATGAGATCTCACTTTTGCAAGTAACCGTGAAGGGATTGACAAGCCCTTTATCGCGTTGGGTGCAAGTTTGTTTGATTGTTTGTGCAGGTATTCGGTGACTTGTGCGTTGTCTCCTACTGGATTGATGCCTTGGTTCTCAAACTGATGGAAATACTTACTCTACTTTACTGCATCACCCTTTCCTCTTCAAGGGAAAAAGCAACACAAGCTCAAGAGGTAGCATGCCACAATAGTTTCAGTTTCATAATCATGGAAAGGATCAGATTCAACCAAAGTAATTAACTCTGGGTCAACAAAAAATTCATAATCCATATCAGTAACAAAGATAGGAGAAGTAGCAAAAATAGGATAATATTTCATTCTGTCTATCATAGATTATTCTTTCAGTTTACTTAGTAGTTTCTTAACATCATCTCTATCATTACAAGCAACAAATTCTCTAGTTATCCCCCCATCCATAACATAACCATCAGATATCTTAGGCGGTTCAAATCTAGTAAGAGAGCTAGGCATAATAGGTGAATCATAGTTTTCATCAGTTTCAGCATTTTCAAGTTCTTTAGCTTCCAAGTTGTTCATCAAGAAATTCACCTACTTGCACAGTATCATCAAACAGAGTACTAGCATCATCAAAATTTCATTTATAGCAGAAGTAGTATCATCAACTACTTGCAACATATGAGAATGAATAGCAGGTGATGGTGTCACAAGCCTGCTTAAACAGAAAGTGAATCAAGTGCGGAGCTAGATGGTAGTTCCTTACCTCCCCTCGCCTTAGAGGGTACGATCTTAGTATTAGCGTCTTTTAGATTCTTCATAGTGTAAAATCCCAAGTGAACTCAATAAATAGAGCTATGCACCCCGGCAACGACGCCAGAAAAAGGTCTTGATAACCCACAAGTATAGGGATCGCTACAGTCTTCGAGGGTATTATTTCACCCAAATGTATTGATTCGACATAAGGGGAGCCAAATAATATTTGTGAGGCTTAGCAGTTGATTTTTAATTCAACCACACCTCAGAAATTATATTTCTGCAGCAAAGTGTTTAGTAGCACAGTAGTTTGATAGTTTTGATAGTAGCGGCAACAATAGCAATAGTAACAGGAACAGTAACAATAGCAACGATTGTAACTTAGCAAAGACCAATAAGAGAAAAGCGCATGCATTGGATCAACGATGGATAATTGTGTTGGATGACATTCATCATATAATAGTCACAACCTAGAGCGATACAAAATAGCTCCAATTCATCAATGTAATGTAGGCATGTATTCCGTATATAGTCATATGTGCTTATAATAAGAACTTGCATGTCATATTTTGTCATGCCCTCCCATAGCAGCGGGGTCCATGAGGAAACTAAGGGATCCTAAGGCCTCCTTTTAATAGAAAATCAGAACAAAGCATTAACACATGGTGAATACATGAACTCCTTGAATTACATTCATCCCCGGAGAGTATCCCAACTATTGTCACTTTGGGGGTCTACGGATCGGAACAATCAACAAGTGCATATAACTAGTAGATAGGATCAAGAACTCAAATATATTCATAAAAACATAGATGGTTTAGATCTGAACTCATGACTGTCGGATTTCGGGTTCCGCCAGACCCTTGAGGTTCGAACACTGGGGTGCGCGCGGAGATTTCACCCTCTACCTACCTGCTTCTCGTCGACTCGCTAGGATCTAAACTAGGAAAGGAACAACACAAGAGACACAGAGTTTATACTGGTTCAGGCCACCATTGTGGTGTAATACCCTACTCCAGTGTGTGTGTGGTGGATTGCCTCTTGGGCTGATTGTCGGTGTCAAAACCGGCGGATCTCGGGTAGGGGGTCCCGAACTGTGTGTCTAGGCGGATGGTAAGAGGAGACAAGGGACACGATGTTTTTACCCAGGTTTGGGCCCTCTTGATGGAGGTAAAACCCTACTCCTGCTTGATTGATATTGATGATATGGGTAGTATAAGAGTGGATCTACCACGAGATCAAGGAGGCTAAACCCTAGAAGCTAGCCTATGGTATGATTGTTGTAATGGTTGTTGTGTCCTACAGACTAAAGCCCTCCGGTTTATATAGACACCGGAGAGGGATAGGGTTACAGTCGAGTCGCATAATGGTAGGAGATCTACATATCCGTATTGCCAAGCTTGCCTTTCACGCCAAGGAAAGTCCCATCCGGACACGGGACGAAGTCTTCAATCTTGTATCTTCATAGTCTTGGAGTCGGCGGACGATGATAGTCCGCTGTCCGGACACCCCTAGTCCAGACTCCTCAAGAGCTCCCCTGAACTCGGCTTCAATGACGATGAGTCCGGGCGCAAAATGTTCGGCATTGCAAGGCGGGTTCCTCCTCCAAATAATCCATAGAAGATTGTGAACACCGTGATAGTGTCCGCTCGCAAAATAAATTCCACCTTCCACCATAGAGAGAATAATATGTACACAAGTTCAATCTGCTGACGTATTTCGTGGCATGACGTCACGCCACTACCAAGCCTTTACTTGAATCGTTTTTTATTATACCACCTCAGCGTGTTTAGCGGCGGTTTCTTTGGCACGCCTTGTCGAGCGAGAGATCGTGTTCCCCTTATTCCGGGATTCTCATCAATACGGACGTGGGTAACCCAACCGCGCCATTGATGGTGGCGCTTGGGAGATAAGCGAGTTTTACCAGGCCGGTGGGGATGCATAGTCTTCGTCCGCCTATATATAAGGGGATAAGGATCCGCCTTTTACCTCGCCTCCTTCCTCCTTTGCTTATCCATCTCTCCAAGACCGAGCTCCAGCGCCCAAGTTCGCAAGATCTCGTCTCAACCTTCTCCGATCATGTCCGGAGCAGGAGGTAAATGGTTGGCCTCCACCGCTAAGGAGGAGCACATCGCCAAACTTCGCGCAGCGGATACCTTTCCGGCGACATCACAAGACCGGCTGCCCGACAAGGGGCAGCTCATCCCCACCCCGGCCCCATGAGAGGGTCGATTCCTTCCCACTTCCTCCGCTGGATCGGGCTTTCCACTTCACCCCTTTGTCTGGGGGCTCATGTTCTACTACGGCCTGGACTTCCATGATCTGGCGCCAAACTTCATCCTCAACATCTCGGCGTTCATCGTCGTGTGCGAGGCCTTCCTTTGCATCCAGCCCCACTTCGGCTTGTGGCTCAACCTTCAATGTCAAGCCGAAGGTAGTGAAGGGCACTCAAGCGGAGTGCGGAGGCGCCATGTTGGGTAAGATGCCTAACGTCCTCTGGTTCGAAGGGGCCTTTGTGGAGTCCATCAAGGGGTGGCAGTCGGGGTGGTTCTACATCACCGAGCCGCGCGACCCTACGTAGGCGGCGGCCCCCGAGTTCAGATCTGGTATCCCTGTGTAGCTCACCTCCTGGAAAGAGAAGGGCTTGCTATGGGGTAGTTCAGAGGAGTTGACGGGACTCCAAGCCTGTATCCAGAAGCTGGTGAACAAGAAGCTCAGGCTTGTTAATGTGGTCCAAGTCATGCTCGTCTGCCGGATTCTCCCATGCCAAGAACGGGCATTCAACCTGTGGAGTTCGATCCGCACAAAGACCAGCGTTGAGCGGGCTCTTCGACACGACGCACGGCGCTGGAGGGTGCTGTTTATGGGCGCCGGTTCCCGCATCCGCGACGGAAGATCGCGGATTTCACTCGCAGCGTCCAGCTGACGAGGTAAGTAATTCTACCCCTTTATGGGACACTTGTTGTTAATAGTTTGACCCTAAGCGGGTTTCAATCTCCCTTTTCCTTTGACAGGACTGGATGAAGAAGGCCGTGCAGCTCATCTGCCCGGCTCCCATGCCAGAAAACCCAGTAGACGCCCGCCTAGCGGGGCTGCTGGTTCCGGCATCACATGTGGTGCCGGAGAAGAAGGCCAAGAAGGTGGCCACAGGTACTCGAAAGAGTTCCCGTTTTCAGGTGTCCGACGACTCCGAGGCGGACTCCTCCCCCGAAGACGAGGAGGAAAATGAGGACTCTCTCCCAGAGGAGGGAGAGAGGAAGCGGAAGGCTTCCCCAACAGGGGAGGCCGAAGGGTCCAAGAGGGGAAGAACTATTCCCCTGGACAGCCCCGCCAACGCCAGCGTTGGCGGCGAAGAGTGGCCCTCAAGGGCCAGGCCTCCGGCAAGATCGTAAGTATCCGGATTCCTGAATGAATTATAATTTCTTTTTATGTCACATAGTGTCCTTCTAGTGCCGCACACTACCTGCAGTCCGGCCGATGATGATCTTCCCGCCTCATCGAGCGGGTTGTTGGCTCCATCGGATGTAGATTCCATCCCGACCGCCTCCACCCCTCGCGCCGCTGAGGACGCCGAGGTGGGGTCCCAAGAAAGGACCCGTCAAGAGGAGGCTCCGGAGGCGCCACAAGGCAGCCTCCCGGACATTGAGCCGGACTCTACGCCGGAACCTGCAGCGGTTCCAGAGTCCGGCAGGCGGCCCCTTCGCAAGAAGGGTAAGACCGTGACACCGGCGGCCCCGTCCAACCGGAGGCGCCGGACAACTTGTTGGAGGTGCTCAAAGGCGCTTCCATCGAGGAAGAACACCACACTATCATGAGTGCGGTGATTCAGAAGGTTCAGCTTGCCAAGAGCGGGCTGACCGAAGCCTGTAGTAGCCTTCTAACAGGCTTTGAGGTAAGAAGTTAAAATTATGTAATGTAATACCGCATAGACAGTAGCCCCTGATGCTCGGTTCGGTGTTCGGAAAGAAAATCCGGATTGAGGATCTAAAAAGATATATGCAGGGTTGCTGAAAAGTATGTCAATACGTGTTTGCAGGCTGCGCTGCTGACCTCTGCCGCACTGACTGCGGAGGTCGGTGCATTGAAGCAGGATCTCGAGCGGTCCGAGAAAGAGCTCAGCCGTGCCAAGAAGCATCTCGAGGACAAAGAAGGTGAGTAACACCGCTTTGAATAGTTACCTTACAGAAAAGGGCTTAGGTTGCAATAAAAATAACAAGGATAACGTGGGTACTGCAGGGGCCACGAACGAGGTGGTGGCCCTGAATAATGCCGTGTCCGTGGCCGAGCGCAATGCGGCCGCGGAACGAGCGGAGCGAGAGAAGCAGGAGGCGCGGGTGGCGGAAGTGCGGCAAGAGCTCCAGGCTCTCATGGAAAAGCATGAGACTTTGGAGCGCGACTCAAAGACTCGAGAGTCCGAGCTTGCCTCGGCTCTCGAAAGTGCCAAAGCCGCCAAGGCCGAGGCCCATAAGGCCCTTTAGGAGATTGAGGCGGTGAAGAAAATAGCGGCGGGTAAGGCATTTTTCATGCAAAGCAAGCATGTTAATGTAAACTACCTGACACTTACCCAAATTCGGAGCTCCCCAGGGGCGTTTGCAGATCTACCTCGCAGTGTGTCCGATGCCACCGCGTTCTACCGAGCCGAGGAGGGGAGCTCAACGGAGAAGGTCTTCGGTCTCAAGACGCCGAGGCCGCCATCCAGTGCCCCTAGCGACCAGGTGAAGCAGCTGGTCGAGCTCCACAAGGTAGCCGAACAGGCCATGAAGGGCCTCATAGTCCGGCTGTGGCCTGGAGTGGCCATGCCTGGGAGCTATTTCGGCCTCGTGCGGCGGCTGGTGGATGCGTGCCCCTGGGTGGAGGTCGTCAAGCGCTCCGCCTGTATTGAAGGTGCTCGTCGGGCCCTTGGCCGCGCAAAGGTGCATTGGGGCAGGCTGGATGTGGGGAGGCTTATCACTGACGCGCCGCCAGCGGGCAAGGAGTATCGTACGCGTGAGATGTACTATAAGACTGTCCTGAAGGGTGCCCGCAAGATTGTGGATGAGTGCCCCAGAGATGTAATTATTGAGTAAACTCGCTATGTTTTATCCTGTGCGCTGAAAACTTTGTTCATATGCGCTAAGCGACGCTTGTTTAATTTAAAATATTACCTTCTGTGCGGCCGTTTATAAAATCTGAGAGATGGCAAGTCGTCGGCTTCAGCCCCATGCCACTAGTGTCAGGGTGTTCGGATAAACTTGAGCACTCTTGTTCCCATTTTTGGGTCCATCTAGGAGGCGCCAACGCAACGAACAAGGCAACCGGACTTATACCGCTTGAACACTCTCACTTAGCCATAGAATTTATAATTTTAAATTTCAGCGAAGCCCCTAGTATTTGAAGACCGAATTGAGGGCGCTTATCCACGCCTTCGCCGGACATTATCCGGTTCTTCGCTCAAGCGGCATAAGTCTTTAAGGACCCGAAAAGACCTCTCGAACGAGGACTAGTCTCTCGCCTTATCATGCCGGTCAGTTTTAGCTTTCTCCATCGAGGCGCCGCCCAGCTCAACCGGGCGCAATCGCAGTGGTTCTCCCAGTCTACCTTAGCCGATGTAACGGAACATAAGGTACCAAAACATGGGAGCCGGCAAACCCAACTATTGACCCAAGACATGATTCGAGCCGATTCATATAATGCTATAAGTTCGGGTGCCGCACTTGTGAAAGTGTTCGGACTTATTACACCATAATGCGGGAACATAAGCCCTCAGGTATTCGGCCGTACCAAATTGTACGGGTGCAAGGTGTCATTAATGAACATATATGTAAAGTAATGCAATTATAGGCAAAAAGTGTTGCATTATTTATTCAAGGAATTCTGCTATGGGTGCGGAATGATACAAGTAGTGCGGTAAGCAAGGGATTGGACTAATTAAACATGTCCCCCTCCAGGGGTGGGCTGCGGACTGGTGTATGTAATCAAGTTTAATGCTCGTAATGGAGACCACCTGAGTGTTCGTCGCAGCCTTTTTCCCTCCCTGGCTGTTGCATCGTGAGTTCGGCGGGCGCACCACCGGACAGGGCCTCTGGTGAACGGAGTCCTGTATATAAAAGGAAGGAAAATATAAATAAGAAGTGTGACACACTTGGGAGCCCCTGGTGTGGTCAAGCCGCACTCTGGGTCTGCTGTGGTCGTGCCCCTCCCCCTATGCCCATGGTATCTCCGGAGCGTAATGATGTACGCGGAGGGTTGGTCTTGCAATCATGCGAGGGCTGGGGTTGGGGCCGCATTGCTACGCGTGCTCGGAACATGCCAGGTGGTCTTGATTAATGTTGCTCTGGGCGCGTTTGGCCATGTCCGGTCGTTTAACGGCCGGACTCGAAAATTGCCTTAGAAGGTTGCTCAGATTTCGCCGCGAGAGCATTGTATGTTCCTCCGCTCGTAGGGAGCGCTTCAGATTTCCATTGACCGTGATGACTCCACGAGGGCCTGGCATCTTGAGCTTGAGGTATGCATACGCGGCACCGCGTTGAACTTTGCAAACGCGTTCGTCCGAAAGCAGAGCGTGATAGCCGCCGCGAACGGTACTATGTCGAAGATTAACTCCTCGCCCGAAATTATCCGGGATCCGAGACCACTTCGGTGTGGTCGAGCTCGCACAATTGGCCTCGACACCGGTATGATGCCTTTGAAGGTCGTCTTTGTAGGTTTAATTTTGAGGGTCTATGCCCATCTTGCGACCGTATCCCGATAAAGCAGGTTCAGCACGCCGCCGTCCATCGGGACTCTCGTGAGGTGAAATCCATCGATTTATTGGGTCTAAAACCAATGCGGCGAATCCGCCATGGCGGATACTGGTCGGATGGTCTCGTCGATCGAAAGTGATCGGGCAAGAGGACCATGGATTGAACTTCGGGGCAACTGGCTCCATCGCGTATACGTCCCTTAGTGCGCGCTTCCGCTCCCTCTTGGGTATATGAGTTGCGTATATCATGTTTACCGTCCGCACTTGTGGGGGGAAACACTTCTGTCCTCTACTGTTTGGCGGCCGGGTCTCTTCCTCGTCGTCGATCTGCAGCCCCTTGTCGTTGTTTTCGGCAATTAACTTGACTGCCTGCTTGAATACACAACAATCTCTGTTGGTGTGGTTACCTGGCTTTTCGGGGGTGCCATGTATCTGGCATGAGCGGTCGAGTATTCGGTCCAGATTGGATGGACCCGGGGTGGTTCTTTTGAATGGCTTCTTCCGCTGACCGGGTTTAGAGCCTCGGAATCCAGCGTTGACTGCCGTATCTTCATTGTTGTCGCCGTTAACGCGACATTTGTTTTTTGCTTCGACGCAACCTGCCATTGTGGTTCTTAGTATCCGGACTGCCAGCATTCTTACTGAGGTTGTTGCTGCGAGCTAGCCAGCTATCCTCTCCCGCACAGAAGCGGGTCATTAATTATGTGAGGGCTGCCATGGATTTCGGCTTTTCCTGTCCTAGGTGCCGGGCTAGCCACTCGTTGCGGAGGTTATGTTTGAAGGCTGCTAGGGCCTCTGCATCCGGACAGTCGATGATTTGGTTTTTCTTTGTTAAGAACCGTGTCCAGAACTGTCTGGCCGATTCATCTGGCTGCTGAATTATGTGTCTTAGGTCATCGCGTCTGGTGGTCGCACGTATGTGCCCTGGAAGTTGTCGAGGAATGCGGCTTCCAGGTCCTCCCAACACCCAATTGACTCTGCGGGCAGGCTGTTGAGCCAGTGCCGAGCTGGTCCTTTAAGCTTGAGCGGGAGGTATTTGATGGCGTGGAGATCGTCTCCGCGGGCCATATGGATATGGAGGAGGTAATCCTCGATCCAAACCGCGGGGTCTGTTGTGCCATCGTAGGATTCGATGTTGACGGGTTTAAACCCTTCAGGGATTTGATGATCCATTACTTCGTCTGTGAAGCTTAGTGGGTATGCGGCGCCTCTGTATTGAGCAATGTCACGACATAGCTCAAGAGAGCATTGTCTGCTGTGTTTGGCCCGGCCGGAGTTGCTGTATCCGGCGCGACGGTATTCGTCGTGGGTCGTGGGGCGCCCGCGTGATCCATAGATAGATCTGGATTGTCTTGCCTTGTCCTCCAATATATCCCGCAAGTCCGGCGCGTTCCCTCGTGGCTTCGTACTTTTTGAGCGATGTCGGGGTACGGTCTTGGTGGAGGGCCTAGGTGCCTCTCTGTCGCGACCACGGGGTGGTCGGTCTGCCGTATTGTGAGCTGGTGATGAAGGTATATATGCTTCCTCCTCTAGTCGGGGGAGCAACTTGTGTCTTGGGTAGCTCTTGGAGGGGCGTTCGAGTTCATACTCTTCGGCCGCGAGGACCTCGGTCCATCTGTCGGCCAGCAGGTCTTGGTCAGCTTGAAGCTGTTGCTGCTTTTTCTTTAGGCTATTTGCCGTGGCGATAAGCCTGCGCTTAAACGCTCTTGTTCGACGGGATCCTCGTGCACGCAATTAATTGGCGTCGTTGAGGCTTGCCTCGTCTCCGGAGGGAGGTATGTAATTGTCATCCTCGACCTCTTCGTCTGCCGCTCTCTCGTGAGGGCTTGCTTCTGCATCCTCCTGTGTTGAATCTTGCTAGAGGGGGTTGTCTTCGGCACTCTCTGGGGTGTTATTATCTCCGATGCCGGAATCTCCATTCTTGCTGTGGCGGGATTTAGAGCGGCGCCGTTGACGCTGACGCTTGGGCTGTTTCTTTGAGGAATCTGCCTCCGCTGCTTCTTCGTCTTCCCCATCTTTTGGGGTGTCCACCATGTATATATCATATGATGAGGTGGTCTTCCAGTGCCCTGTAGGCGCTGGTTCTTGATCGTCTCTGGCATCGTCGTCCATACCGTCGATGTCCTCAGAGTCGTAGTCTAGCATGTCGGTTAGATCGTCGACAGTGGCTACAAAGTGGGTGGTGGGTGGGGTATGAATTTCTTCATCATCCGCATCCCAACCATCCTGGCCATAGTCCGGCCAGGGCTCTCCGGATAGTGAGAGATGCTTTAGCGAATTTAGGATGCCGCCAAAGGGTGAGTGCTGAAAGATGTCCGCGGCGGTGAACTCCATGATCGGCGCCCAATCGGATTCGATTGGCAGGGGCGCAGGAGGTTCGGAGTCCGGCAGGGAGTCCGGCACCTCGGAGTCACGAGCTTTATAAGGGACAAGGTCAGTGTTCGGCTCCATCACCGTGGAGGTCGCAGCCCCCGAGGCGGTGTCCAGCCAACCGTCCTTGATCTGCGCGATCGGCTCCGAATTTGGGGTCGGAGCGGATTCGTGTGCGGCCACCAAGGCACTATCCGGCGGCAAAGCTAAATCATGCCCATCGTGACAGCGCGCACGCCGGGGCGTGGGCTCGAGTCCGTCAAGATCAAGTCCCCGCGAATGTCGGCCGTGAAGTTTAGGCTTCGAACTCGACTCGATGGCGGGGCGAAGCTTCGATCTGCTCCAGATGGCCAAGTGAATTGGCCCGCAGTGCGAAGCTGCCGAATACGAAGATCTGTCCGGGGAAAAAAGTCTCACCCTGGACGGCGTTGTTGTTGATTGGAGAAGCCATCAAGCCTATCGGTGACGACACAGAGGAACTCTCAATGAAAGCACCAATGTCGGTGTCAAAACCGGCGGATCTCGGGTAGGGGGTCCCGAACTGTGTGTCTAGGCGGATGGTAACAGGAGACAAGGGACACGATGTTTTTACCCAGGTTTGGGCCCTCTCGATGGAGGCAAAACCCTACTCCTGCTTGATTGATATTGATGATATGGGTAGTACAAGAGTGGATCTACCACAAGATCAAGGAGGCTAAACCCTAGAACCTAGCCTATGGTATGATTGTTGTAATGGTTGTTGTGTCCTATGGACTAAAACCCTCCGGTTTATATAGACACCAGAGAGGGCTAGGGTTACACAGAGTCGGTTACAATGGTAGGAGATCTACATATCCGTATCGCCAAGCTTGCCTTCCACGCCAAGGAAAGTCCCATCCGGACACGGGATGAAGTCTTCAATCTTGTATCTTCATAGTCTTGGAGTCAGGTGGACGATGATAGTCCGGCTGTCCGGACACCCCCTAGTCCAGGACTCCCTCACTGATGATGAACAATACAAGGGAGAACAGCCTCGCAAGGGTCTGCTCTTGGCTGGGACGATGAACTGCTAGGAGGAGTTTAGCCGCCCTTCTCTCTCTCTCCCTTCCTTCAGGTACCGATCCAGATGCCTCTACCCTGGGGGTGGCTAGTCCTATTTATAGGCAAAGGCCCTGGGCCTCTTCCCAAATATTGAGCGGGAAGGGCGCCAACAATTGGCCATTTTGAAGGGGAACATCGGGTACACTTATCCTGACTAAAGTTGGTCCTCGCCTGTCAAAGGCTCTGGTGGTGACGCCTGCTTGGGCTGCACAATGACTTCCTCCCTGCCGTTGGGCTGGTCTTAGTCTTGTTGCACCGAAATGGATGCCTTTGCTTGATGCTCTCGCCCGCGCTTGCTCCCTTTGCACCAAAGAGGAAAGGAGGACATCAAGCGGGCTGGCGCCTCGATCGGCGCCCTTGGTCATCATGGCTTGCGTCATGGGCACCTCGCGAGGTACCCCGCCTTGAACTCTCCGCCTCCTCGTGAGCCAGCCTGATGAGGCCGTGCCCGAGGAAGCTCCTTGTCGCCCACCCATGAGGCTTGGCCCCTCGCGAGGGTCTTGAGCTTGTGTTGATGAAGATGGGCCGTCTGGGTCCCCTTGAGCCACGCCACAGGGCCGCAGTGCAGCAAGTCTGGGGACCCCTGCTCCTGAATGCCGACAGAGCCCCTGCCCAAGGCGCCTGACTTGGCCGAGCAGAGAGCGAAGGGCAGTGTGAAGCGCCATGGCCCTAATAGCTCATGGGTTTGGGCACCGCGTGGCGGTTGATTGGACGTGGGCGGCACTGTTCCCCCACGCCTCCTTATTTTGTGCCATGCTAGGCGGACTCGTAGTTGTACACAGCCGGTCCCCTTTTCGCTGCCCGAGCATCCTCTGTCCTTCCTCCTCTCGAACTCCAGCTTCCGCTCTCAATCCAATCTCGAACCCCCCTCCCCCCCCTTCTGTCACCATGGCTCTGCCGAAGAAGGGAAGAGGGAAGAAGCCCATGTCGCCGCCTCGCTCGCCATCGTTGGCGGCCCCCACCATCGATCGGTCGATCATAATCAATCGAGAGGGCTTGAGCAAGGTCAGCTCGGCTTTGGCCACCATCTTCAACGAATGCGGGAGGACGATGGCCTGGCCCGCATCCCGCTTCTCTATCGATAGGATAGTCACTGAGGTCTGCTATTTCGTCGACGCCCTGTGGGCGGGACTGGTTCCCCCCTTTTCCGATTTCTTCAACGCCGTGCTCTCCCACTATCAGATCCACATGATGCATCTGGGTCCTGAATCCATCACTCTTCTCGCGGTATTCGCCTTCGTTTGTGAGGCAATGATGGGCATCCTTCCTTCGGTTGCCTTGCTGCGCCACTTCTTCGCTCTGCGCCTTGTCGACCCCACCCAATGCTCGGGGTGTGTGAGCTTCATTGTTGCGCCTGAGACGGCAGCTTCTGGGATCGAATTCAGTCTTCCTCCGCCTGCTCCTGGGCTTCGCGATCGGTGGCTGTATGTGGATGTGGGGGTGCCCAGCCCCCTGCTGTCGGAGCCATCTTCGCCTGCTGTCCCCAACTCAGGCTGGGGCCAGGAGACACTCACGAGTTCCCGGCTCGTCTTCGTCTGGCGTCGCTTCGCGTTCTTGAGGAAGCTCGGCGTGACGGCGCCCAAGGTGGTGAAGGAGTTCCTGCTACGCCGTGTTGCCCCTCTCCAACGCCATTCTCACCGGATGTGGGCCTTCAGCGGGCGTGAGGATTGTATGAGGCTTCAGGAAGAGGTCCTGACGCTTGAAGCGCTGAGGAAGGTGCTCTTGGTCCTAACTGGGGACCCCACCCCCAGCAACATCCGGCAAGGGGTGGCCTTGTTGTACCTCTACCCGAATAGAGATGACTTTGTGAAGCAGATTCCCATCTTCGATGAATGGGGGCTGCGCCCCGCTAGCCTCCAGGGGCCTCGCGAGAACCCAATGGTGGTGGCCGCCCTTGCAGTCGGCCAAGGCGACTCTTCCTCAAGTGGCGGAGCAGGGAGGCATGAGCCGCCGGAGGCCGAGGGGGCCTCCGCCGAGGTGACGGCGCTGGGCGGCGCTCATGAGGGAGCAGCTCCTGAGGCCCATGCTGCTATGGCTGAGGGAGGCGAGCAGCCGCCCACAGCGCTTGCGGCTGGGGCCCCTGAGGCCCCAGCTACTCTTCTTGGTGAGGCGACCGGCAGCGCGCATCAGGCAGACGCCCCTTACGCGGGTCGCCTTGTCGCTTCTTCCTCGTCGCAGGTTCACCCCTGCGCTCAACTCCTGGGTCGCTTCCGCGTGGACTTTGAGGCCCTCCGGAAGAGAAGGGAGGCCCTGGGTGACAATTACCCTTGTCGCCTGCTGAAGCGTAGGAAGTACTTCGCTACCGATGAGTAAGCCTTCTCCCTTCCCATCTCCTGATTCTTCCGTTGCTTTTCCTGATCCTTGCTCCGCAGGGCCCTTCCCGCCGAGCTCGCGGAGATGACTGAGGAGCCGTCCCCCTTGTCTCCGCCCTCTCCGCTGTCCGCAAGCACTCCGAGCAGCAGAGCCCTTGTGGTGAGGCCGGTCGGAGAGACGAACCATCCTGAGGTGCATCGCGACCCTGTGCGCCTCGCGATCTTCTTTCGCGAGCCTTCTCGTGGCATAGCCAGCCTGCCGTGGGCTTCTCGTCTGGTCGTGGACCATGATTGGCTGGGGTACTCCCTGCGCTCTTCACTTGGGGGTGGACTGGCTCCAAGCCAGGCTTCCGGCGAGGCGTGCCCGGCTGCCGCAAGGGTGCCAGCCCCCAGCCCCCTGCCCGGAGGGGGAGTGTTGATCCGCGCCCCCCGGCGCTTGCTTGGGGCATATGACGGTGTGGAAGACGTACTCGAGCGCGCCCGGGAGCGTCGCGCTCTTCACCAAGGGTTTCTTCGGAGGGTGGCTGATGCAGTGAGCCTGCTCGGTGAAGAGCTTGCTGATGAGGACGCGCGCCTTGAGGCCGAAGGCCTGCGCCTGGTTGCAAAGAGGCGAAAGCTGGAGGCGGCTGTCGCCCTCGTGCGCCATCAGCGTGATCTTGGCGATGAAGAGGCCAAGGCGTCGCTGGCGGCCTCTCGGGAGGTCCGTTCCCGGGACGTCGAGGAAGCCCGGGAGGCTGACCGGCGGCGAGAGGCGACGGACGAGCGGGCGCGGGAACTCCTGGCCTAGTGCCACTCACTGGAGGAGCAGGTGGAGCTGCGCGAGGTGGCCCTCGCATCGATGAAGGTGGCTTCAGGCGACCCAGCGGAGCTCCGGAAGCGTGAGGAGGCGCTGACGCTGGAAGCCGCTGAATGCGCACGCGAGTATGAACACCTGGAGACAAGGGAGCGCTTGGTGACACGGGTGGAGGATGATGTCACTGCGCGGGAAGCCCGTGTCCTGGAGGAGGCCGGACGTCGGGTGGCGACGGCACGCTCGAACCTTGAGCGCGAGTTCGAGGAGAGGCTGGGGTTGATCCGGATCGAGGCTGAAAGTAGGACCGCCGTCCTGGGGATCAAGCTGGAGGAAGCGACACGGCGGGTTGATGCTTTGCGGGCCGCACTTGAGGTGGCGCAGGGGGAGTCAACTACCTCCCATGCCGAGGTGATTCTCCTTCGCCAACGGGTGGACGAGGCCGAGGCCGTCGCGCGCCAGAATGCGGACGAGATACGTCAGCGGCGGCTCCTGGAACATGAGCACGGCCCCATGCTCTCCACTCTTCGGGAGAGAGCCAACACGGCCTTGGGTAACATCTGCGAGGTGGCTGTTGGTGAGCCGCATGCAGTTAACTACGCCGGCAACCTTCAGTTCTTCACCGACATCGTGACACAGCTGGAGGCGCGATCGGTCAGAGCCAACAGGTTGGTGGAGGAGAGGAGTCGTGCCCTGCTCAGGCGCGCCTTTTCCCACGTCTTCAGCCATCTTCGGAACATGGATCCCCACTTCGACTTCGACGCCGCCATCGCCCCAGTCCGCCAGGCCGTCCGGGACGACCTGGTGTACTGGGTGGAAGACAACGTGGACGCTCTCGTTAGGGCCTTCGCTTCAGATAATGATGACGCGATCGTGGCCGCCGACGAGGGCGGCGTGGTGAACGGTCCTGACGCCGCTGGTGACAACGCAGAGGGCGATGGCGAGGCCAGTGACGCCAGCGACAGTTCAGGCGGTGCTCCTGAGGATGCATTGGGGGATTTATCCGACTGGCCATGCATTGCTCTTGTTTCCTTACCCTGCATGAATAGAACTCAGGCTTTGACCTAATGGTTGTGAGAGCATTTTGGGAGGGGATGCCCCTCATGTAAAACTTATGTTCAGCGTACTAGCGGATGCTACATCACCCGTATGCCCACGCCAAGTGGTTGGCTAGGCGACGAGCCGGCTGGCTAGGTTACCTTTGTCCCGTGCGGGCCCTGAATTAGCTTGTGGGAGGCTGTGGTGTCTCGAGTGTCTCCTGATCAAACTCGTAGGATCTGTAGTGAAAAACCTCCTGAGAGGATATGACGGCGGCAGTCTGGGCTGCACGCAAGCTAGGCCAGACCCGGCTCACGAGGGGCTCACGAGGGGAGGCAGCTGAGGCGAAGTTGTAACCGAAACGCGAGAGATTGCTCGAATGAGACTAAGCACCCCTTCCCCAAACACACGCAAATCTCAAATTCGAATCCAACTTAAATCCAGCGGGGGAAAGCAACAACCAAGGGAAAAGCAATGAAAGCAGAAAAAGGCCGATCCGCACCTAGTCTAGTCTTGGACGTCTTCTCACCAGCAGGAGCTAAGTGCTGCCATCGGGCATGGGAGGGAGCCCTGGCTCGAGGCCGCACCTCGAGACTCGGGCGTGTACAGCCCCACTCATTATTACGTGAGAGTGTCACGGGCGGCGAGCTTCACGAGCACCGGCCCTTCTTCACAGTACCGCCTTGCTTCATATCGCCAGATGAGGGCCCCGCTTTGCGCCACACTCTAGTGCCATCAACGACGACCGGAAACTAGGACACCGCCGATGGGGTAGAGCAGTCTCCAATGTTCCCCGACGACCACGGGTCCTCCGCCAGGCAGCCCCGAGGCACCTCCCAGCGGAGGGCCTACCTCCCGAGAACGCTTGTTCAACGCCGGGTGGTGATGTTGATCCGGCCCCTCTCCTGCAGCCCCCGACGCCCTCCTCCTGAGGGGTAGGAGACTGTGGGAGCGGGGCAGTTGCTTGCTGCGGCGACCTGCACCTCCTGCGACCCATGATTAGCGTATGCCTGCTCCTGAGGAATTAGTGGTACTCGATAATCATCACTTCCTACGTGGCTGGTGGGGCCGTCCCGGGGCTCCTGGAAGAGCTCAGCATCTGGCGCCTCGTCCCCCTAGCTTGGGCTGAGGAGCGAGCCTTGTTCGCCCTCATGCAGGTGCCCTTGGTCCATCACGTGGGGCACGTATTCTTCTGGGGCCGTCATCCCGAAGGCCGCGCCATAGTGCTCCGCGTGCCATGCAGCTCTGCTTGATGCGCCCATCTGGGGGTGGTATCACGGTGGCCCACTAGGGCCGTGGGTCGCGACGAGTCCTTCTTCGGTGGCCGGGGGCGGAGTCAGCGATGCCGCTGCCCGGTCTTGACAACAGCTTGGTGTTGGAGCAGCTCGAGCTGCGGCGCGGCGTGGAGCTCCAGCGGGCCGCCCTGGGCCTGAGACGGGAGCTGGGTGCAAAAGGGGTGAGCCCCCGAGGCGGCAAAGCCCAGGAGCTCTGCCACCCGCTCTAGCAGCACGTCGCGGCCGCCTTCCATCAGCCTGCACTGCAGCAGCTCTCGGGCCACCGTGAGCGCGGCCCTTGAGTTCGCCTGCTCCCGGCGGGTGTACGACGTCGTGGCCGCGGCGTGGTTGGAGGCCCTTGCTGCCGACCGCACCTGCCGCGGTGTGAGAGCTGTCGGAGTATGTCCGCGTCGCCCACGGCCCGCGCCGCCTGCGGACCGCGAGCTGCCGGGCATGGGGTCGCCAGGCGAAGCGGCTCACTGTGGCGGGCCAAGCCGCCCAGGGATCAGGGTTGCCCGCCTGGTCGCCGGACATGGTGATGACGATGCGACGGGATGCGAAGTGGCCGAAGGCGGATCCTAGCGCACCCCTACCCGGCGTGCCAAATGTCGGATTTTGGGTTCCGGCAGACCCTTAAGGTTCGAACACTGGGGTGCGTGCGGAGATTTCGCCCTCTACCTACCTGCTTCTCGCCGACTCGCTAGGATCTAAACTAGGAAAGGAACAACACAAGAGATACAGAGTTTATACTGGTTCAGGCCACCATTGTGGTGTAATACCCTACTCCAGTGTGTGTGTGGTGGATTGCCTCTTGGGGCTGATGATGAACAATACAAGGGAGAACAGCCTCGCAAGGGTCTGCTCTTGGCTGGGACGATGAACTGCTAGGAGGAGTTTAGCCGCCCTTCTCTCTCTCTCTCCCTTCCTTCAGGTACCGATCCAGATGCCTCTACCCTGGGGGTGGCTAGTCCTATTTATAGGCAAAGGCCCTGGGCCTCTTCCCAAATATTGAGCGGGAAGGGCGCCAACAATTGGCCATTTTGAAGGGGAACATCGGGTACACTTATCCTGACTAAAGTTGGTCCTCGCCTGTCAAAGGCTCTAGTGGTGACGCCTGCTTGGGCTCCACAATGACTTCCTCCCTGCCGTTGGGCTGGTCTTGGTCTTGTTGCACCGAAATGGATGCCTTTGCTTGATGCTCTCGCCTGCGCTTGCTCCCTTTGCACCAAAGAGGAAAGGAGGACACTGCTGGCTGGCACCGATCGGGCGCCCTTGGTCGTCATGGCTTGCGCCATGGGCACCTCGCGAGGTACCCCGCTTGAACTCTCTGCCTCCTCGTGAGCCACTGATGAGGTCGTGCTCGAGGAAGCTCCTTGTCGTCCGCCTCATGAGGCTTGGCCCTCGCGAGGGTCTTGAGCTTGTGTTGATGAAGATGGGCGTCTTGGGCCCCTTTTGAGCCAGCCGCAGCCGCAGTGCGCAAGTCTGGGACCCCGTTCCCGACGCCGACAATGACAGTCGGGCCCTAGTGACAAGCATTAAGCATAGCAAAGTGATAGCAACATCAATCTCAGAACATAGTGGATACTAGGGATCAAGCCCTAACAGATTGACTCGATTACATGACAAATCTCATCCAACTCCATCACCGTCCAGCAAGCCTACAAAGGAATACTCACTCCCGGTGGTGAGCATCTTGGAATTGTTGATGGAGAAGGATTGATGACAACAACGATGAATTCCACCCTTCGAAGCCCTGAACGGACTCCAGATCAGCCCTCTCGATGAAGTACAGGAGGTGACAACGGCTTTGTATCATAAAACATGATGCTTCCTTCTCTCTGTTTTTTCTCTCCCTAGACGGTACTTATGGAGTTGGACTTAGGGCAAACGGAGGCCAATGGGACCCACAAGCTCACAGGGTGTGCCCCCTGAGCTCGTGGCTCCTGGGTGGCCCCCTCCAGTAGTTCTCTTTGCCAATATTTTTTATATATTCTAGAAATATTCTCCGTAAATTTTGAGCTCAATCTGATGACTTTTAGTTCTGCACAAAAAAACAACACCATGGTAATTCTGCTGAAAACAGTGTCAGTTCGGGTTAGTTTCATTCAAATCATACAAATTAGAGTCCAAAATAAGAGCAAAAGTGTTTGGAAAAGTAGATGCGTCTGGGACGTATCAATTGCCTATGCTTCAATAATTTTTGTTTATGAAAGTTGATGCTAAGTTATCCAATATAATAACGATATTCCCTCTAAACCTCTGACGATGGGAAGATTGGCATGATGCATTGATTGTTGAAAGCAAATTGATCTATATGCATTCAAATAGCTAGTGAACTATTAACTATAGAAAATTGCCATGTATATTTTACTTGTCATGTTAGGTTGATAAGCGAATTGTACTTAATGATCATTTCTAGTCATGGTAGCATTCAACTACAAAAAAAATATTTTCTCATCTAACCCGCTCGAATACAAGCATTGATTAAGCTAGTGGACATTGGTACATACCAAAAATATTGATAACTTTTATATGTTTCATGCTATTATCTTGTCATTTATGCAAAGTTTTGAAGTCTTTAGAACTAACCTATTATTAATGCCTAGTGTTGGTTCCTGATTTCTAGTGTTTTTGTATTTTTCACAAATAAACTACCTATGCCATCAAGGAAAATCCCGAAAATTAGCTTTTCCCCAAAGTTTTGAAACTACCCTTAAAATTCTAGATTTTTTGGAGTTACGTATCTTCGAGAAATGATAAAACGATGGCAAGACTCAAATTTTGGCATCCAGAAACAACTTCCCTGAAAGTCCAATCCAATCTCATGGGGGGCTCTCATCATGGCCAGAAAATACAAGTGGGGTCACTTTTCCCACCTTGGGGGGAGGCCAAGGAAGGAGGAGGGAGCTCGCTCCCCCTCTCTTTCGGCAGCGTCGAAACACTGTTGGGCGAACCTTCATCACCACCATCACATCCAATGAGCTAACCACCATCTTCTTACTATATACAGTGGTTCATCCATCCGCAAACCTCTTAATCCCTTGATAAGACATCATGGTTTGTGCAATGGATTATTATCCAATGATCTGTTGCACTATCTTTATTTCAGGGTACTTTTCTTTTGGCCTTCGGCATTGGTAATCTAGTATGATTGGTATGATGAATTGTTATGGTGATGTCCTTTTGTGCTAATATAGGGACCGACACTTATATTGTGTCACACTTGAGAGTGACCAATGTGTTATGATGATATATGTGCGGAGGTCGTGGTGACAAGATAACCGTTCCAAACGTATATGAGTTATGGCATAGGAAATTCAGGAGGAACCCTAGAGGACAAGGCTATGGTTTTTTTTACCTTAGTTATTCTTAGTAGTTGTGAATTCTTGATTACTATTCAATAGTAAGTAAATGTGTATCAATGGTTTTGCAACATGTAAGCAGAGGTATCTCCCGCATATCAATTGTAACAAGCATGTGTAACGATTATATTATCTTATCAATTGCCTAGGGACATTCAACACCACATTTACAAACACAAACCCAAACGCAAGCTCTATTTTTATTTTTGCAAAATTTAATTAATAACAACCCCTAACTTTTATTTTTTTATCTTCTAAATACTTTTGTTGTCACTCTTGTAATCTATCCTAGTTAGGGAGTCTACGTAAAGTAAACATAAAGTGCATTGATAGTTATGTAAGTGACATACATAACTTGAGAGAATATAAGACCTATCTTTAGTTGTACAGGGTATTGACACGCATATATTTCAACTTTCACAATGGAAAGTGCTACAACAAGTCCCTGCACTCGGGGGTCATCAATGCTCGCATGCATGGTGTTTGTTCCATACAGGTCTATCATGGTGATTCCTCATTTTTTTATAATAAAAATACATTAATTAATATCAATTACTCTCGATCTCTGTACCAACAAGTATAATAAAAATACATTAATTAGAGTGAATTGCAAGAAACCACCACATTTGGGGCTTATCTTGCAGAAAACAACCTGGTCGCTAATCATTTGCAAAATCCACCGCGGATTCAGTAACAGTGTTGCAGATTGCACTGAACAAGTGATTTCGCGCGGTTGAGGGCGTTTCCGATAGGTGGGGCCCAATATGCGTGACTTGGCATAACGGATGCGGTGACGGCGCCGTTTGTGCTTAAGACAGACGCGGTCGCGTCGACAGAGACAGACCGCCCGCACCCGACCAGATCTCGCTCGCTCTCCTCTTTGCTCCCACGCTCGCTCTCTCTGCTCCCACGCTCGCTCGCTCCCGTCTCCGGTCGCCGCCAGCCGCCATGGTGTCCTGGAGCGACAGTGAGAGCACTGAGGGCTCCGCCGCGCAATGCATCTCCTCCGACGACTCCCCTCTCAAGGTCAGAACCTTGTTGCTCATTTGTGTTCTAGGGTTTCTAGGGTTCAACATTGCTCGATTTGAACAAGTTTTTGTTGGATTTCTCAGATCCCAACTACAATTGATGACCCATCGTTCGAGGGTCTTGCTGACGACTTGAATGTGATTTGTGAGCATGGGCGTCCAGGGAGGAAATATGTTGCATTTGAGGGGATAAGCACTGGTAGGAGGTTCATTGCCTGTCCCACTGAAGTAAGTTTCAAGTTTTGTTTGCAGCATTCCAATTCTTGTTCATGTTCTAGGGTTCATAGGTATTGTTCATGTTCTAGGGTTCATAGATATTGTTCATGTTCTAGGGTTCATAGATACTGTTCATGTTCTAGGGTTCATAGGTACTATTCATGTACTGAATTTTTGTATTGTAGGGTGTTGGAAATTGTGGATTAGTGCAGTGGGTAGATGAGCATTGGCTAGAGCATCTGCAGAATGCTATTCATAAGCTGTGGCTTATGTATGAGCATAGCCAGCATGATAACAAGATGGCATGCCCGAGCATTCAAGCACTGCACAATCTCACACACAGCAGAAAAAAGAGTTGCAGGAGACATATGAGAAGCTTGTTGAAGATGTGAACAACCTATTGGATTATAAGGATAGCCAACCTGAGGTAAACCAGAAGAATGATGCTGAGAACATTTCAGTGTGTGTGGAAAGCAGCATGACAAAGGATGCTGAGATCAAGAAATTGAGGGCTGTTGTTGTCCAGTTAAAGCAAATTCATGTAGCTCAAGCCAATGTCATTAGGAATTTGAAGTTCAACCATCTTAAAGAGAAGGAAAAGTTGAGTTCTGATAAGAGGATATTGGAGATTTGCTATGCTAACCTGAAGAAAGAGAAGGATGACCTGAAGAAAGAGAAGGATAAGCTGGATTGTTGCATTGCTGAGCTAATGAAAGTGAAGGAGAAGTTAACCATTGAGAAGAGCACTCTTACTTCCTGCATTGTTGAGCTGAAGACAACAGGTGATAGCAACAAGAGGAAGCTTCACCAGATCAAGGCTATTTGTGATGAGGACTAAGTTGTGTTGTTGTCTGACCATGTGTGTCAATGATGTCTTTTGTACTAGCTATGGAGGAAACTTGGAATGTGTTAAGCTTTATTGTGGTGAACCTTGGATTGTATCTTGTTTGTGAGAGTACTATGTTTGTCATTAATTATCAGGTTGGATTAAGTTCAGTTTGTACCTGGCATACTAACATAATACTGCTGGCATACATATATAGTACCTGAATAGATAGCCTGACATAGATAGCAAGTTCATACTAACATAGATAGAACTGACATAGATATTACCTGCATATATAGCCTAACATAGATAGCAAGTTCATACTAACCTAGATAGAACTGACATACATAGAACTGGCATGCTAACATACTAACGAAACTGAACTTTTTCTTCTTCTGACGAAACTGAAGACAACATGTCACTCCTCCTTCTTTAGCATCTTCAGGCGTTGGGAGCGCCGGACTTCATTGTTGTTCACTGCCGCCCTCTTCTTCTTGGCCGGCACTGGCTCCACCACCTCTTCACCGCCGCCCTCCTCTTCATGCTTGGCAACGACGAGCTCTTGGTTGTCGGCGACCTCCGGCAGCTTATCCACATCAATTGGGTTGTTCTTCTGCCCCTCGACGGCGTGGAGGACGGGCGCCAAGAGCTGCACATCAGGCTCATCATCGGAGGAGTCGGAGGAGAGTACGACGACCTCGTCCACCTCATCGTCAGAGGAGTAGGAGGAGTTGTCGTCAGATTCGTCGGAGTCGTAGTCGTCAGAGGACTCGGACTCGGTGTCAGAGTCATCGTCTGGCCGGCGCACCCATGGATTGCGCCTCTCCTAGTAGGCGTTGTTGATGGGGGCTGGGAGAGCGAGGACGGCGTCGGTGATGTCATCCGCGGCGGCCGGCGGCGTGGTGGATGAGCGGTACATCCACCAACGGGCATGCTGCCTGGGGTCGGGGGAGCGCTGCACCTCGCGCATCGCCCACAGGAGAATGGTCGCCGGCGGGACTGTGCGTCCGGCAGGGAATGCACGCTGCCTTTCGGCAGGTGTCATCACCTTCACCAGGCCGCGGGCATGGTTCCTCAGCATCGCCAGGCTGGGGAACCAGCGTGCGATCTCCCTGTACTGCGTGCGCATCTCGTGGTTGTTGTCGGCGAGCTCTTCGATGGCCAGCTGCCACTCCATGGCGACGGCGGTGGGGGTGGCTGTCGGCGGTGGTTTTGTCGGGAGAGAGGGGAAGAGGAGTGGGCGGTGCGGGCGGCGAGCGGTAGGTGGACACGTATTAAAGGCAGAAACCAAAACGACTAGTTTTACAAAACGGACGTTCACCACGCTGCCGGCCTCAACGCACGCTGCCGGCCTCAACGTACCTAACTAAATATAAATAAAATTCGGATGCTACTAAAACAACATCACTAGCACTATCCTATTGGTATTGAAACCCTGGTTACTACCCACTGGTCCTGGGTTCGATCCCCAAGCCAAACTATTTTTGTGCAATTTTTTTGGATTTAAAAAATTAATATGTCAGTAACTATGCACCAATAAGGTTTTTATTTATGTGCAATTTTTTTGGATTTAAAAAATTAAGATCATCATCATATCAACAATGAAACTATGCTCATCATCACAACAACAGAATGAAAACTTCTTGCAAAACATCATAACTAATAAGTTCATCATCACATCATCATAACCAGAGTATCATAGTGCATGACAACCATTAGGTACATTACATAGTCCACCACTTGGACTTGATTTAACTGGTTTCAACATGAAATTCTTAATATTCTTCATCACAAACTAGCCAAAAAAGGCTGAATTAAACATGTTTCAACATTACATCACTTCTTGCTGCCTTGAGAACAGGGAATCCCTGAGAAAGCCCATATTGTTTGTGGCAATGGAACATTCCTTTCCACTTTTTTGAATGGCTTGCTGGTTTTTCCATCATCCAATCCACAACAAATCGAATGAAACCGAATTGAACCATTCAGACATCTTGTATGATGGCTTTCTCACTCTTCCAGTACCTGACAGTCTTGGTGGTATGAATGTTTTCTTTGCCCTTGACCTAGCAGCAGAGCGAAGATGAACTAGGCCTATCGCCAGCAGCAGAAGATGAACTTGGCCTTGTTGGAGCAGGAGCGTATGAGCTGGCCTAGGTACAGCCCTAGTTGCAGTCCTAGCTGCACTGGAGCTCTTGCCCTTCTCGCCGGTGGAGCTGTCCTTCTTTATTGCGCTGGTTGCGTATGAGCTCTTGCCCTTCTGCTGCTTTGGAGCAGATGGAGCTGCCATTGGTGCATCAACTCTCCTGCTTTTCCTGCGGTGACAACATATAGATAGATTAGAACATAGTATTAATTATACAAAGATTTAACCTGCAGTGACAACATATATAAACAAGATTTAACCTGGTGTTGGTTCCTTCTCATTGCTAGGGATGGCTTCAGATTTTTGTGGCAGCTAGTGTACCTATGCCCTGTCAAGTTGCAATTGCTGCAGGTTATTGTTGCCATCCTTGAAGTATCTTTGGAAGCTGGCTTCTCAAACTGATTCTTTCTCCTCTTAGTCTGCTTCTTTCTTGGCTTGTCTCTGAAAACTGGTGGCTCTATGTCAGGGGTCCCAGTGTTTGGCCATAGATCAGGCCCAGGCATATGATACACAATTGGATTGTAGGCTGCTTGGTACATTGGTTTCTTGATGAAATCACTAACAAAATCTTCTGGATGAAGTTTTGCCTTGTTAATTGCAGAAACACCATGCTTGCAAGGAACACCAGTCATGTACCATTTGCTACACCCACATGTGTGCACTTGCAGATTAACTGCATATATGCTTTCTCCACTGCTAACCTGGTATAGATCAGGCCCTGCTTTGATTGACTGACAATATCTAGCATGGTGTTTTGCTTCTTCTAGCTTCTCAGCATATGTTGGGCATATCTGCCACTTGGCTGTCTCAGTCCTGGTCCTATTGGCATTGAACTTAACTAGCAATTTTGTTTTGATGCCATCAACCATGGTTTTAATTGGTTTCCCTCTCACATCAAGTATCATTTTGTTGAACACTTCACTAATATTGTTAACAACCAAATCAGTTTTACAATTCTTGTCCATGGCATGTCTAGCCCATGTATGCTTGGGTATCTTTCTAAGCCATTTCCAAGCTGCCTCACACTCTCTTTTCATGCCTTCCATTGCTTGTTCAAAACCATGCTCAGTATATGAATAACTAGCCTGATCCATATACTTCTTTAACTCTTCACCTCTAAAGCCAGCTGTTTGAAAGTTCTGATAAATATGTCTAAGGCAGTATCTTTGAGGGCAATTTGGGAAGACATTGTTTATGGCTTTAAGAAGGCCCTGTTTAAATAACTAGTGTTCAAAATATAGTACAACAACACACTATTTCACAGTACTAAGCATGGTAAAACTTCAGTAAAAATAAGAATTATGATGTATGAGGTACCTTTTGTCTATCAGATATGATAGTGTACTTGCCATACTTCCCTGACTCACCACCAAGAGCATACTTGAGCTGGGTTAGAAACCAGGACCAGCTGGCAGTGTCCTCCTTGTCAACAATAGCAAATGCAATGGGAAAGATGTTGTTATTACCATCTCTTCCAGTTGCAGCCAATATTTGTTGCCCTGTTGTCAACTTAACAAAGCAACCATCAACACCTACAACCAAACATAACACATTAGCACCAAACATAAACAAAAGCAATGGCAAATATGTTGGGAAAATAATTATGCAAGTACCTATGAAGGGTCTGCAACCATTTAGGAAGCCCTCTTTGCAAGCATTGAGGCACATGAACAAGCCATGAAATCTAGGGTTTTTGCTAGGATGAAGCTTTAAATGCTTTGTTGTCACAATGCATCTACTTCCAGGATTGGTATCCAGCACAGCTTGGAGGTAATCCCTTATCCTAGTGTATTGTGCCCTCTGATCTCCTTAGACAACTTCCTTAGCTGCTTTCCTTGCCCTGTAGGCCATGTGAATGGACACTTCAATTCCATGTTTTTTCTTCAAATTGTCAGTTATTGCCTGGACTGGTGTGTTTATGTCAGACCTTAACTGTTGCTCACACTCATGTGCCAACCATTTTGAAGTGACTTTGGTGGTCTCTCCAACAGCAGGACAGATGTGATACATGTCTTCTCATGTGCAATTTGGGAAGCAGCAATGAAAAAAGGACAGTCATCTGTACTGCAAACTACAATAACTCTATCTGAGCAATTCCTATGAAATGAGTAGTTCCTGTTTTGTGAGATGTGAAATGTAAGGAGTGCCCTCCTGAACTGCTGGACATCTAGGAAACAAAGTTGCTTAACAAATTGTTCTTGTGGGTTTTCCCTCTCCTCATCATACCAAACCCTAACTTTATTCTTTTTGGCCCTGCTCTTCCTACCATTTGGTAGCTTAAATGGTGGAAGCTGAGCACAATCATTCTCTTCCTGACTTAAGTCACCTGGGTTGCTCTCCTCATCAGATGAAGGTGCCCAGTCTTGCTCTATGATTTGATCCAAACTTGCATGGGATCTTGTTGTTGGCCCCTTCCCCCTCCTCTTAGTTCCTCCTGTGCTGCTGCTACCTCCTGCACTGCTTCCTCCTACACTGCTTCCTCCTCTCAAGCCCTCATCTAGTTGCTCCTCTTGTCCTTCCTCTTCATCTCTTCCTTCATTCTCCTCCTCCTCCTCATCTGGTCCATATAGCTCTTCTACATCACTGTCTCCTTCAAAGTGATGTAGTGGATCATCCCTATGCCTCTTCATTGCCTCCAACCTTGCCAATATGTCCTCATCTTCAAGATCTTCATCCTCACTTTCACTATTAGTGAACTCCTCAGCAAGCAGCTGTGGGAGTTTTCTTTTTGCTGCCTTGTACTTCTCTCTTTGTATCATGTTACTCCTGTACCTCTGAATTTCTTCATTTCTTTTTTGCTCCATAATCTGCTCAATGTGCTCTTGCTCTTGGTCTGTCTCCATGAAATACTCATGCCTCTCATTACCATTGTCCAAAGCAAACTCAGGTTCACTTGGGCCCTTTTGCTTCAACAAACAAGAGTTGTCCTGTGTGTTCACTACTTGGACCGGCAAGGGTTGGGGTTTCACCGGATGGGAAAAGAACTCTGAATTGTCTACCTCATAGACAATGGTACACCTATTTCTGACAAAGGAACCTGCTCTTCATAAGCATGACCAATGTTCAAATCAACTGGTCTAGGTGCATCACTTCTCATAACTGTAATGTTAACAACATTCTGTCCTTTCCTAGCTATGTCATCCAACATTTCTTCCACCTTGTCATCATCAGTTAATTCTTCCATTCCTGACACACCAACTCCTGGATCTCTAACATAATACATAAAATCCCTTGAACTATAGCCTTCTACCTCTATTAGGGCAATGAGATTCCAGAAGGTTATGTCTGATAAACAGATTGTTCTTTCCAAGTTATCTCTATCTAGGAAATGGAACCTCACTTCCCATTCTTCATCATCCAAGCTGCAAATTCAGATAAAATGCACTTAACAGTGTTCAATAAATTCAATGCACAGTTAACAGTTTACTGAAAATTCAGTTAACAGCTAACACTAACCCTAATGCTAGAACCCTAACACTACAACCTAAACCGTACTACAACTACCCAAGAACACCAACCATAGAACCCTAACACTACAACCCTAACCCTAGAATACAAATCGCGGAAATGACAAGGGAGGAGGAGGATGACTTACTCCACTCCGCCGAAGGAGGAGGCAAAATGGTGGCTGCTCGTCGGATTGGCCTTCACCGCCTGGGCGAACGCAGTAGCCGCCGCGTATTCCAACAACTTTGGCGGCGATGGCGGTTGGGGAAGAGGCAGCGCGCTCGAGGGATTAGAGCTCCCGTAGAACTCCAGTGGATCTCCAGCACCGCCGCCCGGAGCATCCCCACCGGCAGCAACTCCCCCGCCGCCGTCCACGCCGCCAGGTTTCGTCGTCGCCATGGATTGGAGCTGGAGGGAGAGGACGGAGCAGATCTGATCTGGTCGGGCGCCGTCGGTCGGGCGGTCCGGCTCGACCAGATGTACGCGCAAATGGCGCCGTCACCGCGTTCGTTACGCCACGTCACGCATATTGGGCCCCACCTGTCGGAAACGCCCTCAACCGCACGAAATCACTTGTTCAGTGCAATCTGCAACACTGTTACTGAATCCGCGGTGGATTTTGCAAATGATTAGCGACCAGGTTGTTTTCTGCAAGATAAGCCCCAAATGTGATGGTTTCTTGCAATTCACTCAGTATGATTGGTATGATGAATTGTTATGGTGATGTCCTTTTGTGCTAATATAGGGACCGGCACTTATATTGTGTCACACTTGAGAGTGACCAATGTGTTATGATGATATATGTGCGGAGGTCGTGGTGACAAGATAACCGTTCCAAACGTATATGAGTTATGGCATAGGAAATTCAGGAGGAACCCTAGAGGACACGGCTATGGTTTTTTTACCTTAGTTATTCTTAGTAGTTGTGAATTCTTGCTTACTATTCAATAGTAAGTAAATGTGTGTCAATGGTTTTGCAACATGTAAGCAGAGGTATCTCCCGCATATCAATTGTAACAAGCATGTGTAACGATTATATTATCTTATCAATTGCCTAGGGACATTCAACACCACATTTATAAACACAAACCCAAACGCAAGCTCTATTTTTATTTTTGCAAAATTTAATTAATAACAACCCCTAACTTTTATTTTTTTTATCTTCTAAATACTTTTGTTGTCACTCTTGTAATCTATCCTAGTTAGGGAGTCTACGTAAAGTAAACATAAAGTGCATTGATAGTTATGTAAGTGACATACATAACTTGAGAGAATATAAGACCTATCTTTAGCTGTACAGGGTATTGACACGCATATATTTCAACTTTCACAATGGAAAGTGCTACAACAAGTCCCTGCACTCGGGGGTCATCAATGCTCGCATGCATGGTGTTTGTTCCATACAGGTCTATCATGGTGATTCCTCGTTTTTTTATAATAGAAATACATTAATTAATATCAATTACTCTCGGTCTCTGTACGAACAAGTTCTCGAGAGCTACTGAAGTCATTGAGAACACATTCGCAAAAGCAGCCATCGAGAATGCACACAAGCAAATTATTTCATAAAATGAAAAAAAACAACTAATGAACTATAAAGAACGTCGACATCAATCATCAATGGTGACTACCCAGAGAAACACAACCATGTTTCCTTTTTAACCTTGTGAAATAGGCATGCATTGCAAGTGGTTCGCTGAGCTTGCTAGAGATGCTAGAGATGTAAGTTGCAACATCGTCTACTTCAACAACCTCTCCTTTTGAGCCTTTGCAAGCAAGATAGTCAGTTTGGTCTTGCGATGGCAGTGTAGATGTCTGTCTAGGTCAGGGTAACCCCCCATCGGTATGCTTGGCACGGTTGTCAATCTCCATCGTATGCAGGTATACTATTGCGGTGATTCAACGAGATTTGTTCTTCTACAGGTCTTTGCAGATACTTTAGTGGTTGGATTTTTCAATTTTTCCCATTGTGGGCGAGAGCTATGGTGGTGCAAGGACGGCGCGACAAGTTTAGCTACAGCTTCGGCAAAGATTTCGAGGCATGCAAGTCGTAGTTTTATATCCCCTTTGTTTAGAGTTGTTTTTGTATCCGCGAGTTGAGGTACCTCACATCTGGTTGTATCCAAGTTTTTTTTGCGAAAGATATACAAGTGTTTATTAATCTAATATAAGACAGTTTTTCAGAAGAATAATGGTCTTGTATGAAAATATCATGTACATTGCAAGCTAGCATTTTGCTAGTCTTCTAAATGCATGGGAAATTATCTAATATCAAATGCACAGGAAATTATATGATACATCAAATGCATGGCAACCAGGTGATGCAATTCATCACATTTAGTTGAGCTATGTCCGCATCAGTGCATGCCGCTGGCGTGCCGCAAATAAGGCCTCATTTGGTTCATAGGGTAGGAAAATCGTAGCAATAGAAAAGTCATAGGAAATGAGATGACATGTATCTTAAATTCTATGAGTAGGAATAGGAAAGGAGATGCCATTTGATTCACATCATAGAAATTTTTTATTGAGTCTAGACTAATATTTATTTTTTTATGAAATGTGAAGGATAGAAAGAATTCCTCAATAGAAATATGATTCCATTCCTATAAACCAAAGTGCTCTATAATTTTTTTTTTCTATAGAAATCCTATCCAATAAAATTTCTATAAGATTCCTCTAAATCAAAGAAGGCCTAACATTCAAAAATACTATTCGAAAGATCTTGGTCCTACAAACTTGAAACTCCTACCGAAACGAGTCAGCATCCCTGCAGGGAAGGGACGGTTTGGACGTTTTCGACATGTTGGCGGAGTTTGGTGGAATGTTAGCTTCGGTCGCTAGGGAACTGAAGGCTGCGTCTACTTCGGCACTTCTGGAGCTCAGATAAATTACACGGAGCATGCAGGTGAAGTACTTGTGTGTAAGAACCAATCCCAACTCCTAAAACTTACAGAAAAAAAATACTGGCCCTAAGACCTTTGGATGGACCGGCTGGTTTTCAGACGGCGACGTCTGGCGCTCAGTTGGTCGGCCCTTCCGTGCACTGATGGCGACACGAGTTTACGTGAGCTGTTGTAGGCACTGAGCGATGTACTCCACATAGTTCCGTCGGTCGGAGCCTCGGCGGTTCTCCGAAATGGAGAAGGGCTTCTGTATTACTTCCTCCGTCCGAAAATACTTGTCATCCAAATGAATAAAAGGGGATGTATCTAGATGTACTTTAGTTCTAGATACATCCTTTTTTGTTCATTTTGATAACAAGTATTATCGGACGGGTAGTACCTACGTTTCGGTTTATTGGTCTACATTATATTTTATGTTAAATTTTAATCATAGATTTAACTAAAAAAATGTGCATGCATGTAACCAAAAATTATACTCCATCCATTTCTAAATATAGTGCGCATAAGAAATTTCAAAAGTCGAACTTTCTAAACTTTGACTACATTTATAAAGCAGAATATCTACATTTATAATATTAAATAAATATCATTGGATACATCATTAAACATGCATTTATATTATATTTATTTAGTATTATTTTTGTTGATACTTTTCTCAATAAACTTGGTCAAACAAAACAAGGTTTGACTTTTATAAAATTCAATATGCACTACATTTTGGAATAGATGGAGTATCAATTAAAAAAAAGTTTCAAATACGAATCCAACGATATAAATTTTGATGATATGCATGAACATTTTATTAGTTAAATCTTTGATTAAAGTTTGGCACAAATTACAAAGAGGACCGATAAAATAATACGAAGGTAGTATGTAGGATGTTGCCCAGCTACAGACTCCAGGTGCCGTAACGAGACTGCACGGGGCCGCTTTTAATTGGTTGATTGACTGATGGCCTCCTTATGATCATGCGTTCTGATACGTGGTCCGTCTGAATGTTTTGCGTGTCCTAATTACAGGAACCTACTGGTTTCTTCTGCATCGCCGTGGAACAAACCTCCAATGGTTCTTCATCGATATGGAAATCCAGAACCGCCGAGGCATAAGCCTCGGTCATCAATGCACATTTTGTTAGGGCATTTCCATTGCAGAGCGCTTGCCTAGGCACTTAAGAAGACAAAAATAAATACTGTAAAATAAAAATATTAGCTTAGCGATTTTTACCCAACGGTGAGCGCTAACGACGGGCAAGACCTATCGCTACATGCATCGCTCAGGTCCTGCCGGAAAAGAAAAGACGAAGCGCCCGCCTCCACCCTTTGCGCCGATGCCAGGTAAGACGATGGGATTTGTTAGTCTAACTGCCAATTGAGCAAGTTATTAATCCTGGCTCCCGGCACTGTAGATGCCCTTAAGGATATAGACTGTCACTATGAATCTTCTTTGTGTGCATAGTGACAGCTCATATCCCTCACAAAGCAAGCATTGATGGCCCTCACAAAGTTCATATCCCTCACAAGGAGGTGCCAATTTCACAAAAAAAAGGAAAAAAAAAAAAGAAGGGGTGCCTTGCAGTCAGCTCCATCATTTAGATTACCATCAACCAGATCAGGGAAAAGCGAATCCTTGTGGGAGCATTAATATGAGGAGGATGGTGGGCTTACCATACCACGCTGAACATGGCGCATAATTAGAGGGAAAGCATGTCCCATAACGTAAAGGAAAACCGAAAAAAAAAGTTGCCAATGAGTCAAAAGTAACCACATGAATAATTAGAATTTTATTGTGCATGTTTTTAGTAGAAGAACGCGTAGAATTTTTTTTTCCCCTTTACAACGCATGGGCATGTTTGCCAGTAATCCTTAAATATGGCAGGTGATGCGCCGATGGTGAACCAGCCCAGTAGGACATGGCACGTCCTGCTAACGTCATCTGATTTTCTTTTTCATTTTATTTATTAAATTAAATGCATATATTTCAAAAACTAAATATACTTAAGAATGTAAAAGCATAACTTTCAAAAACTGTTATTGTAGTAATTGTTAGCATTGTTTTAAAAGATGCTGATAACTTTTTTGAAATAATGTTCCAGTTTTTCTAAAACATGCAAGTGATTTTCTTTTAAAATGTGTATAAAATATAAAAATAATGTTAGCTTAATGTAAACAAAAAATTGTGCCACTAAAAAATGTACGTCACATCTGGTGGAAATATTCCTGCATTTCCAAATTATATTTGTGAATTTTTTTAAAAAAATGTCCGTGCAGATCAAAAATTATTTATTTCCATTAAAAATGTACCGTGAAATTTTCAAGAAATATTCGTGTAGTTCCAAAAAAATGTGAATAAATATTTCAAAAATGTTTGCATAAACGACTAAAATGTCCGCGTAGTTAACAACAGATTTTTTGAGGAACCGGGAAATTTTATTGAAATATTCGTGTGTTTCAAAAAATATCAATAATTTTTCAAAAATCTTTCCACAAACAACTAAAATGTCTGCTTAGTTTTTTTAAAAAATATTGCCATTCAAAAAATGTATAACGTGTGTTTGAAAAAACTATTACCATGTATTCAAAAAAGTCTTCAAAATATGTACTCCCTCCGTTTCTTTTTAGTCTGGATATAAGGTTTGGTCAAAGTCAAACTTTATAAAGTTTGACTAACTTTATACTAAAAAATATAAACATTGACAATATGAAATCAATATTATCAGATGCACCACGAAATGTATTTTCATACTATATAGTTTTAATATTGTAGATGTTCATATTTTTTTATATAAATTTGGTCAAACTTTGTGTAGTTTGACTTTGACCAAATCTTATATGCGGACTACAAAGAAACGGAGGGAGTATTTACAAAAATGTACATCATGTATTTGAAAATTTTCAAGTTTGTATCAAAAAAATGTTTCACGTATGCTCTAAAAATGTACATTGTGGACTAATAAAAAATTAGATATGTGTTAAAAAAAGAAGATAAATAAAAAGCAACAGAGAAACAAAAGAAAAACGAAACTAAGAAAACCTAAAAAGCCAATAAGAAAACAAATAAAACCAAGTAAAATGTAAAAAAAAAGATGAAAAAAAAAGAAAAGGAAAAAGTATAATAAATCAGGAAAACACTACCCTTCAGCCGGCGGATGCAAGCGCAGCGCCCGCCGCTTCCTTAGTCGTCAGATCAATCCTGATCGAGCACTCACACTGGCCACAAGTCAGTGTCGCAGCTAGTTTTTTTCCTGTAATAAGGGTCTTGTTTCAGTAGATTTCTGCAACACAGGACTAGTTTCAGAAAGAGGAAAAACGATTCGGTGGTGAAGGCTTTTTTCATGCAACAACGGTCTTGTTTCAAAAGGTTTCTGCAACATAAGTCTTGTTTCACAAAGACTAAAAATGTTTGATGATGAAGGTTTTTTTTTTGCAAGAAGGTCTGGTTTTAGAAACATAGTCCAAGCCGTAGAAAGCGTCAGAAGCTCATGACGTTAGAGAGTGGTCAGATTTTGCAACATAAGACATGTTTCAGAAACATAGTTCCTGTTGCAGAAAATGCCGAAGGAGCGCCCGACGTGAGAGCGTCGCCGTCGTGCTGGAGTGGAGCTAGCAGCTGCTCACGGGGCTAAGGCGGAGGAGGAGCAGCAACTCCGGCTAGCGGCGGCGCCTAGGTGTGTGGCGCGCTGTCTCTGCGGACCTTTGAAACAAGGTCCTTGTTGCAAGCCCCCTAAGCACAACAAGGTAGTGCAGCCCTAAATTTTTTAGCAGTACAATACATTGTCACCAAAATGACAAATGGTTTTGGACAGGACAAGGATGTTGCTACAGTGATGCATGCCAGGTTCTGCTGGATCAGTGCAGAATAATATTACGAAATGCTAACGGTAAACCCAAAAAAATTCCATCACAGCTTTCATAGCTCAGTTGGTTAGAGCACCCGTTTAGTAAGCGGGAGGTCTTGAGTTCAACTCTCAATGAAAGCAATATGCTTTTTTTTAAAATCCCTCTCTTTTGCTTTTCTTCTATATAAAATCATAGTTTTTACTTTCGCGTTTTCTACTTGCATAATTTTTATTTATATGCTGTTCTTTAGAGGTCTATTTGCTGGTTATCATGTTTGATAAGAAGGGGAGCCGTATGGTGCTCTCTCTACTCTTGCCGATGTCAAAATGAGGCAATGTTCTGATGTACTCCCTGGATTTCATATTAGCCATCACTGAAGCGGATGTATCTATATCCATTTAAGCAACAACTAATATGGAACGGATGGAGTAAAAGTTATTCATATGTGCTTGTACCTCTCTGCCTCCTACGTACTCCTATTTGTTTGCACCCTGTCTGTCTCCAGTCAAAACATGATTCGGATTTTTATCAGCTGTGAACTGGGAGGAACCTGTTTAGTTGACTGCCGCCATGATGACTGTCTCCTCTGATTGCTCTCTCCTCTCGATGAAAATGGAGGTTGTAAAAATAGTTCTTGGTGGTCATTATTATCAACTGGGAAATAGCCATTGATTGTTGCAAGTTCAACTAGGATGAGATGCCTCACAGTGCCCTATGTTTTCCATTCTTCTTCTTTGCTTGCTTGCTTGCCAGTGTTACCACAAACTGTGCGGCAGCAGATCATCAATTCCTAACAGCCATTACAAGTTTCCAGCATGCCACCTATTTATTTTTCTCACTGTTTTTAGTTTCAGTCTACAGATGCTCAAGTGTGCTGCATTCCCATTACAAGTTTCTAGCATGCCACCTAGCTTATGGTCTAAACTTCTAGTTACACAGATAGTTACCAGAAACAACTTTGCTGCTATTGCTCTTGCTCTTCCTCGCCCTCACCATCTCCCTCACCCTCTTCTTCACCCTCTTCCTCTTCCTCGCCCTCTTCTGCCGCCCACCAAGCAAGAAGGCCAAGACCATCTCCTTTAATACTTCCCTGTAAAAGGGTTTATTTACCCCAATTAATCAGCTGTGCAGCCATCGGCAGATGCGTTCAAGTTTGCTCTGCTGCCAGTGCAGTGCATGCTGTATCTCTATATGATAATACACACACAAGGAAGAAGGCATACATTGATCTGCATTGGAGCAAATGGCTTGTCATCCTCCTTTTGCTCAACTGGTATAGGAGGGTATTTTATGCTAGACGCCAAGAATCGTATCTGCATAGAGATTGCAATGATCGTAAGCCTTTTTGTGCTTAGTGACTATATGAAATAGTAATTGCTTGGGATTAACCTCATCATCAATGTCAAGATGAAGTTCATCACCATCTTCAGTCTTCAACGCCCACCTACCATCTTCCCCCCTGGATACATATGAACAAAGAAATGAGACACAATATAACCTGGAGATAAAATGGTAAATAAACCACATCTCTATTTGCAAAATAATACTAGAGGCCTGTGTATGGCAAAAGAAAATCCAAACAGATCTATGTGTTACCTCACTGTGCCAAACTGCATCAAATGTCCCGGGATGCATATATCGGTGAAAAAATCAAGTGAAACTGAACAAGGGAAACAGTATACCAGTTAAAACCCATCGTTTTCGGGTACAGCTTCTCAAATGTCACAGAATTACATAGTAATAACATTTTTAATAGTTCCCAGAACAGGATGGGAGCATGGATCATTCAAATCTTGTGGGCGTACAAAGTACCAATACTCCAACATAGTTGAAAAGAGGAAGAAACATGTCAGCAGGAGTCAATTAAATATACATGCTTACAAGAAAATGAAATCCGGGAGTCTACAATGAAATACTAATCTTAGTTTATCTTTCTAAGAAAATTGCGAAAAGTTCCCCTACAGAATGTTGTATACTTTGAGCGTTTTCTAAGAATTTCCCAATTTTACTGATCTAAAGAAATTCGAAATTCTGTAGATAAAGTAGAAGAACTAGTGGGCCCAAGTGTCATAGAGAGAGGAGAGAAAAGATAAGGTTGTCAGGCAACCATGGAGACCTGGTAAAGGGGGATCGATCCAATCCCCACTCCAGGCTCGGTGCGAGCCGTGCGGCGGCCGCTGTGCAGCGGTGGCATGCTCCATCTAAGTCAGCCACCTTCTCTCCTTGAGGAACACAGAATTGGAGAGGGCTCCTCATCAAGTTCCTTCCGGTTCAACTCAGTGTGCAGCAGCAAGTTGGTGTCCGATCTGGTGCTCGCATGCTTGGCCTGTACGCAAGTGTTAGCTTTGAGCAGCAACCTCCCGCTCCTCAATTCCTCAATTCGGTGTGCCCTGGTTCGTGGAGCAGCATTGTATCTCCAAGGGCTCGCCAACAACTCTGCAGTACAACGGCGTAAAGATTTTCTGGGACAGCGTCAACCTGACGTGCCTTGCCTCATCGACACAACAGCTTCAAGTGCTGTTGACGGAAGTGATTGTTCTTGTTTATTCCACTTGCTATCTCAATGAGTTAACTAGTTTGTTGAGTTTGACCTGCAACTAGAATTTATTTGAGAGCAAGTGGATAACTGCAACTGCTATTACTATATAGAACAGAACTCCAGAACCTGGTGTGTGCCTCTGTTCTTCTTGCTTAATACTATCTGCACTTGACTTGCTTAGTAGTGTTCATCTTATCACTGCTATTTATCCTTTGTAAGGAACAACAATCTACTTGTTGGTAGAAATTTTAAAGGCATTAGAACTGAATTTATCTCTGATTAGTGAAATCTGCAAGATGACAGTGAGCACAGGTTTGGTTGATCAAGTAATTCATGTATATAATTTTGGTAGTTGCTCTGAATTTTTTAGCAGTAGCACCCGTATTTAATTTTGTGAACATATTACCATTGCTTTTGAACACATATATATATATATGCTGCTGTTACACTCATACTATGTTGGAACTAGGATGTAATATTCTGAATAATTTGCTGAAACTGCACATATTTCAACAAAAAATAGGCATGAATTCAGAAAGGGGTTACAGCAGGTTGTAAACCAATTAGCAAACAAAAGGCCAATGAGAAAATAACTAAGTCACCTTGTAAACCCTTCTCATCATATCCGCTGATCTTCCCAACAAGAACCTCCCCAATAAAGGGCCTGAACATCAATAACCTAAAGGAAACCTGTCCAGGATGGGGAAAATGAATGGAACATAAACATGAACTGCAAACTGTGTGAAGCCTCGAATTACGAGGTCACAAAATTTGTAGCAACAGCAATGCCAGAAGAGAGTGCATCCATGGTGTAAGTTTGGCATGCTACCTATAATGAGTCATTCACAACGAGTAGCACACTACCTAGGAAAAGACAAGACTACGCGCTTGAGGCAGAGAAATAATCAGCATTAACTTACAGCAAGGCAAACTGGAATAGTCGGTTAAATAAGTACAGGTTGGGGGAACTACTACTATATTCAAAACTGTAGGGTTTTCTTTTTGAACAAGAGCTGTAGTTTTTTTAAACTGCTATTAAACAGTTTAATGTCAAGAGACAAACTATCTTAGTGATAAACATATCGTATTAATCCCAAAAGTTCCATTTCTATGTAAGCACAACAATCAAATGCTAAGCACTACTAAAAAGGCTCCGGGGTAACTACATGAACACCAGTGATAAACTGCACAGGAAAGAACTTAAAACATACTGGAATTTTAGGTATTCAGCTCAATTGCACAAACAACAATGACCTTGTACAAAGTTTACAGAGCATACACTAAACAACATACAACATCTCACATCCCTTAACAGATAATGGATGGCAAAATGATAGCACAAATTACTTTATACGTCGAGCAGCCCTCTCCTGGAAAGATGAATCCACCTTCAACGGCAAGGATGTCATAGACAGACACGCAGAGCCCGAGATTTACAACCACCTGCAGTACAAGTCCAAACACAGATTGCGAAATACAGTTAAGTGGAACAGAATTCCAGTACTGTAAACAAAATCTTGGCATGCACTGGTGATAAAGTGACCAAGTTCACACTACCTTATCCAGGAAGAGCCTCTCGAGTTCGGCCTTGATGGCGTTGACGAGAGGGCGATTCAGCAAGTGCGGAGGCATCGGCAGGTTGTGCTCGATCTGGCTCAGAACAAACATCCTTCACGTACAGTACCGGAGCCAGGAAAATATTAAAGCCTGGACAAGCTGCGAGAATAAATCTCTAACCATGAGCTACCAAACAAACCACCAATGTATAATTTAAAATTGAGAGCCGCAACCGTTGCATATTTGAAACAGATATAAGCTACAACATTAAGAGTCGCATATCCACAATACTTTCAAAGTAAAACAGGGAAACACCAAGTAAATGTTCACAAAAGATAAACCGAATTGAGTGAACCGATGAGTACATCAAATAATTGCCTACTTTGACTGAAATTTCAGCACCAGAACTGATATAAACAAACTAATGGGATAAATGATGATTGTTCCAAAAGTAGACATATTTCCCTAAGTTGGTATGCGTTCTTTTCTTAAAATGTTTGTCCACTTCTTTAATGATTGAAGTTCTTTTCAGTGAAATTCAATCACTTAAACTCTTAATTTATTTATAATTAATCTGGTTAGAAGGAAACAATTTGAGGAAGGTGCAGGTGGTACTTCATACTCAAATACCCTACACCCTATACACAACTATACCTAGTCCTCTACCATACACACTCTCTAGTCTCTACTCTTTACCGACTCTACTAGGAGACAATCCTGGATGGGCCGAAGTTTAAACCAGTCATTTTCCTAGTTGGTTACCAGTATGGACTGAAAGTTTCCGATGCAGTTCATCTTACCAGAGTCATCGACGCTTCCACTCGCTCCGACACGCGTCCCCCACGTGTCGCGCCGTAGGAACAGCAACTTCCCAGACAATGCACGCTTGACCTCCACCTCCCTCCTCTACTCTACTGTCGCCGCCGAAACTCCTCCCCCTCACCTGCTTATGGCAGTGGCTGAAGTCCAACAAAAGAATGGCGACACGCCACTTGGAGGCAGCGAGAAAGTAAGAGCATCTCCAGCAGGAGGCCCTAAAGGCCTAATAGGGCAGGGCTACCCCAACTTTTTGAGCCCAAAAAAAGCCCCTAACTCCAGCAATTGCCCATATTTCTCAGCCCCTACTTTTTTATCTCTATATATTCAGAAATCCCATCGTATATGCAGAAAAATTGCATCGCGTATGCACATCATCAATTTGAACATACATGCCCTTACAAATTCCATAATGTATGCATAAAAATTCCATCACATATTCACCAACAGATGTATAATCAAATTCACATGCGCAAAAATTCAACCATATATGCATATACAGTATACACAGGAAAATTGCATCATATAGTCAATCCACCATGAACTTGAAAAAGAAACGGGAGAAACCTTACCTCCGGAGGGTTCTGCAACTGACTGCGGAGGCGACAGGGGAGAGATGGCGGACGGGGGTGGCGTGGCGGGGAGAGATGGGGTTCGGGAGGCGGGCTGCGAACCGCGGAGGAGTGACGGCTGGTGGGGGTGGTGCGGCGGCGGGCGGCTGTGCGAGGCGGTAGGGATAGGCGCGCCGACAGAGGGAGAGATGGGGACGGGCAGGAGGGAGGATGGCGTCGGCGAGCTCCGGCGGCGGAGGTGGACGGTGGCGCGGTCGCCGCCGCCTGGGGAAAGAGTGCGGGGTGGGAGCGCGGGAGCTCGGGTGGGCGAGCGCGGGCGCTGAAAGAAAAAACGGCTGCAATATTGGGTTCGCAGCGAGGGGGTTGATCCTTTAGATTAAAAGTTTAATACGATTTGACCCTACCTTTAAAAAATTCATGATCGGACCTTTTTACTACTATCACCATACACGAGAACGATAAGGTAAGAGCATCTACAGCCGCTAGAGCCTCAAGAACACCACCAAACAAAAAAACAGGTGTCTTGGGGATCCAATGCTTCATCCGGCCAAAATATGAAAAGTAAAAGTTATGGTGAAAAAAAGAATAAACCTTTTTTTTAGAATCGCCTATGATGTATCTAGCATGGAAAGTGTTGGGATGCTCCAAGTCATTTTTGTTGGTAGGAAAAGTATGCCTCTCAAAAATAATTTTATCTCTCAATTTAAGCTTTGAGCTCTGGCGCCTCTACAAATCACTACTTCCCCCCGCGAAGGTCCTTTCTTTTACTTATGCAATTTTATTTTGAATTTGAGCCTCCATCTTCTCTTATAAAGCATCAACTAGGGGGCACTATGATCGTATTTGAGCATTGGGTGTAGCTAATATTTGAGTGTGTTTCATGAATGGATCAATGATTGAGCATGATGGGTTAGTGATAACTTGATTTAGTGTTGATATTTTGAAAGACATGGTTGCTTGTTGGTATGCTTGAGTATTAAAGTTTTCATGTTAAAACTAAACTATTGCTTTGAATCGTATAAAAGTCCATGTGTCCATGCTATAATGAAAAGATTGTGATGAACATGTTAGGCATCATTCCACATCAAAAATTCTGTTTTTATCATTTACTTACTCGAGCACGAGCAGGAATTAAGCTTGGGGATGTTGATACGTCTCCAACGTATCTATAATTTTTTTATTGTTTCATGCTATTATATTATCATTCTTGAATGTTATACAATAATTTTGTAGTCATTTTATATCATTTTTTTGGTACTAACCTATTGACATAGTGTCAAGTGTCAGTTGTTGTTTTCTGCATGTTTTTTACATTGCAGGAAATCAATATCAGACGGAGTCCAAATACCACGTAACTCTAAGATGATTTTTTATGGACCAAAAGGAAGAAGTTGGGCCCTGGTTGCACCTGGGGGAGTCCCGAGGAGGGGACAACCCACCAGGGCGCGCCAGGAGGCCCAGGCGCGCCCTGGTGGGTTGTGCCCACCTCGGGTGCCCCCCGGACCGCCTCTTTTGCTCTATAAGTACCCCAATATTCCAGAACCCCTAGGGGAGTCGACGAAATATTCATCCAGCCGCCGCAGAGTCCAGAACCACCAGATCCAATCTAGACACCATCACGGAGGGGCTCACAACTTCCATTGGTGCCTCTCCTATGATGCGTGAGCAGTTCTTTGTAGACCTTCGGGTCCGTAGTTAGTAGCTAGATGGCTTCCTCTCTCTCTCTCTTGATTATCAATACAATGGTCTCTTGGAGATCCATATGATGTAAGTCTTTTGGCGATGTGTTTGTTCGGATCCGATGAACTTTGAGTTTACGATCAGATCTATGTTTTTACCCATTAAAGTTATTTGAGTCTTCTTTGATTTCTTATATGCATGATTGCTTATAGCCTCATATTTCTTCTCCGATATTTGAGTTTTGTTTGGCCAACTTGATCTATTTATCTTGCAATGGGAAGTGGTGCTCTGTAGTGGGCTTAATCTTACGGTGCTTGATCCCAGTGACAGAAAGGGAACCGACGCGTATGTATCGTTGCTACTACGGATAACAAGATGAGATCTATATTTGCCGCAATAGATAAATGAATCTCGTCTACATCATGTCATTGTTCTTATTGCATTACTCCATTTACTCATGAACTTAATACACTAGATGCATGCTGGATAGCGGTCGATGTGTGGAGTAATAGTAGTAGATGCAGGCAGGAATCGGTCTACTAATCTTGGACGTGATGCCTATATAATGATCATTTCTTGAATATCGTTATGATTATTTGAAGTTCTATCAATTTCCCAACAGTAATTGTTTTCCCACCGTTTGCTATTTTTCTTGAGAGAAGCCACTAGTGAAACCTACGACCCCGGGTCCCTTTTCATCATATTTGCATTTGCGGTCTATTTTCTCTCGCATTTATTTTCAGATCTATTAAACCAAAAATACAAAAATACCTTGCTGCAATTTATTTGTTCCACGATCTATTTATCCTATCTATAAATTTACCTCACGTCCTTTGCCTATCTTGAGGCGTCGTACCCCAAAAGGGATTGACAACCCCTTTAACACATCGGGTTGCGAGGTGTTGTTCTTTGTGTGCAGGGGCTATTTACGTTGTGTTGCTTGGTTCTCCTACTGGTTCGATAACCTTGGTTTCATATCTGAGGGAAATACCTACCGCCGATGTGCTGCATCATCCCTTCCTTTTTGGGGAAATACTGATGTAGCTTCAAGCGACATCACACGACTAAACGGTGTGTATAATAATAATAGTGCACGTGCATTGGACTAAGCTGGAATCTGCAAACATTTAATTTAAAGGAGAAGACAAGGTAATATGGGCTCTTTGTTAGATCAACAATAATGCATATGAGAGCCACTCATCATTTTCATCGTGGTCTTCTCCTCTCGACCCCCAAAGAAAACAAAAAAAAACTATTTACATGGGAAAGCTCCCAGCAAGCAAAAGAATAACGAGAAACCTTTTTGGGTTTTTCTATTAATTACTACTACTACAAGCATGGAAAGTAAACTAGCTAAAAGCTACAACTATTTTTTTTTGGTTTTTATAAAAGTTTTTCAAACACACAAGAAGAAAGCAAGAAAAGAAAATAAACTAGCATGGATAGTACAATGAAAAAGTATGAACATCGACAACTAGAATGAGTGTTGAACATGAATGTAATCTCGGTGAGAAATACGTACTCCCCCAAGCTTAGGCTTTTGGCCTAAGTAGGTCTACGCCCATGGATCAAAGCGGTCCTCTCCGGTGTACTAAGGAGGGTCCTCGGGGTGCCACTGGTTAGCGAGCTCCTCCGAATCCTACTGATAAATAGACTCCCGATATGGATCAAGAGGCGGCTCTGGCATAGGCTCTGGGACTCGTGTCAGCTCCCAGTATGCATAGATGTCCTCGGGCATGATGAGGTATGTGCCTAAATGTATGTTAAACAAAGAGGGTGCAGGCAAGGTAATAGTCTCACAAGAAGTTTACCAAATACCAAGTTATACTTAAGTCTCTTCTTCTTATCTTTAACAATAAAATCATGTGCTACCATACTCTTATAGTCTAAGAAAATAGTGGGCAGCACCTTTTCCTCTTTCTCATAATGCCTAATAGGTATCTCAAAGTGTTTAGCAAGGCGTGAAGCAAATATACCTCCAAAAATGGGGCCCTTTGAACAGTTCAGACCCAACCGTTTAGCAACCATATCGCCTAAACTGAAGGTTGTATCACGAAGTAAAGCATGGCGCAAAATAGCAAGGTCAGGAGCGCTGAGGCCCCCACTATTCCCGCGGCCAATTAAACATCTACTAGCAAATATTGCATAGTAACGTAGAACAGGAAAATGTACACTACTAATCCTTGCATCTGAAACTTTTCTCGTTTCCCCTACAACAATTTTATCAATAAATTCATCCATATCACTAGGATGTGGTTCCTCGACGCTGCCCTCAAAGGGGAACTTGCAAACCACTGATAACCCACAAGTATAGGGGATCGCAACAGTTTTCGAGGGTAGAGTATTTAACCCAAATTTATAGATTCAGCACAAGGGGAGCCAAAGAACATTTGAAGGTATTAGCAGCTGAGTTGTCAATTCAACCACACCTGGAGATTAATTATCTACAGCAAAGTGATTAGTAGCACAGTAGTATGATAGTTTTGATGATAGTAGCAATAGTAATAGTAACAGTAACAGTGATTGAAGTGATATTGTAGCAGTAACGATAACAGTAGCAACAGTAGTAACTTATCAAGAGAAATACATGATAAACTCGTAGGCATTGGATCGGTGACTCGTTGGATGATATTCATCATGAGACAATTATAACCTAGGGCAATACGGCACTAGCTCCAGTTCATAAATATAATGTAGGCATGTATTCCGTAAATAGTCATACATGCTTATGGAAAGAACTTACATGACATCTTTTGTCCTACCCTCCCGTGGCAGTGGGGTCCTATTGGAAACTAAGGGATATTAAGACCTCCTTTTAATAGAGAACCGAAACAAAGCATTAACACACGGTGAATACATGAACTCCTCAAACTACGGTCATCACCGGGAGTGGTCCCAACTATTGTCACTCCGGGGTTGCCGGATTATAACACGCAGTAGGTGACTATAACTTGCTAGATCGGATCTAGAACATGGATATAATGGTGATAACATAAATGGTTCAGATCTGAAATCATGGCACCTGGGCAAGTGACAAGCATTAAGCATGGCAAAGTCATAGCAACATCAATCTCAGAACATAGTGGATACTAGGGATCAAGCCCTAACAAAACTAACTCAATTACATGATGAATCTCATACAACTCCTCACCGACCGGCGAGCCTACGAAGGAATTACTCACTCCCGGTGGGGAGCATCATGGAATTGGCGATGGAGATGTGTTGGTGATGGCGAAGATCGAAGATCCCCCTCTCCGGAGCCCCAAACGGACTCCAGATCTGGCCTCCCGAGGAAGAATAGGGCTTGGCGGCGGCTCGGTCTCGTGAAACGCGATAATATTTTTCTGAAAATATGGGATTTTATAGCGTCGGTTTGAGGGTCAGCGGGGCCACCAGGTGGGCAACACCCACCAGGGCGCGCCTGGGGGGGTTGCCGCGCCCTGGTGGGATGTGCCCACCCAAGTGCCCCCCCCAGGTACCTCCTGGCTCCAGAAATTCTCTTATTTGGTATAAAAATCCGCACAAAGTTTCGTTCCATTCCAAGAACTTTTATTTCTGCACAAAAATAACACCATGGTAGTTCTGCTGAAAACAGCGTCAGTCCGGGTTTAGTTTCATTCAAATCATGCAAATTAGAGTCCAAAACAAGAGGAAAAACGTTAGGAAAAGTAGATATGTTGGAGACGTATCAACTCCCCCAAGCTTAAACATTTGCTTGTCCTCAAGCAATTCAGTTGATAAACTGAAAGTGATAAAGAAAAACTTTTACGAACTCTTTTGCTCTTGTTTCATAAATAAGCTTAAACAGCACCCAGGTTTTCAGCAAGGATTATAACTAACCATGTCAACAATAACTCTTAAAGATTATATTAACTCATATCAATGACATAAACAACTAGAGAGCAATAATAAGATATCTCAAATAACAAAACATTGTCAAAACAACCATGATACAATATGACAATAGTGGCATCTCGCTAGCCCTTTCAGAGACTACAAAACATAAATGCAGAGCACCCCCAAAGTTCAAGCAATGACTAAACATTGTAATTCATGGTAGAAAAGATCCAGTCATGATGCACCCAGCATTAGCTATACACAATGCATCAGCATGACAACAACGCTGTAAGGGCATATTTATCCCTTAGGTGTTTTGGTGATTGATGACAATGCATTTGCGGACTAATCGTGTGCCTTGAGTTTCTCAGACGCTTCATCACTAGGCACGAGACGATTCGGTGCCCCTCGAGACTATTGAAGACGACGTTGTTCTACGTTTCTTTTTGGTGGATTTGAGTCGTAGGAGAGCCGTACTATTAAGAGGGGGTCCGCATCGGAAAGGTTCGGGAGGAATCATCACGTACATGTTTTCTTCATTATCTCCTCCTTTCCCTTGCACCTTGGAGCATTCCCCGTCTATCCTCTATGTGAATGTCTGGACTACTGTTGCTGAACTTGCGGTAGTACTGCTCCCCGGAGCGGTAGTACCGTAGGCACTCGCGGTAGTACCGTGCCCATGCACGGTAGTACCGCGGAAGCCCACGGTAGTACCACTCCCTCGGAGTCGTAGTACCGTGGCTGCTAGGCCAAGTACCGCTGCATCGCGGTAGTAGGCGCAGATGTAATTTTTTACATCCGTGCCCACACGGTAGTACCGCACATCTAGAGCGGTAGTACCGCTGGTGCCCACGGTAGTACCATTCCCTCCGAGCTGTTGTACCGTGGTTCCCTGGCCTAGTGCCGTGGCTTCACAGTAGTAGGGGCGGATGTAATTTTTTACATCCGCACCCACACGGTAGTACCGCGCCCCGTGGACGGTAGTACCGTGACGGATGTTTGCATCGTCTCTTTGACAGCGGAAGTAGGCACAGATGTATTTTTATTCATCCGTGCCGATTCCAGACTTAGCCTTACCTGCCTCGCGGTTGTACCGCGGGTGGGTACAGTAGTACCGCACTCGCGGTAGTTCTGCGTATGATATAGTCTCTGCAGCTGCCGCGGTAGTACCGTGGTCCTCCACGGTAGTACCGTGTGGCCTCGCGGTAGTACCGCGCCCCTGGAGCGGTAGTACCGCGTGTCGCAGGCTGGTCTAAGTGGATAACGGTTGGATTTCTTCCACGACTATAAAAGGGGCGTCTCCTACCTCTAGTTGACTACCTCTTCCACCTCTAAGCTCCTTTGTTGCTCCAAGCTCCATTTTCGCCCGATCTCTCTCCCTAGCCAATCAAACGTGTTGATTTGCTCGGGATTGGGTGACAAGGCCCCGATCTACACTTCCACCAAGAGAGATTTGATTCCCCCCACTTATCCCTAGCGGATCCTGTTACTCTTGGGTGTTTGAGCACCCTAGACGGTTGAGGTCACCTCGAAGCCATACTCCATTGTGGTGAAGCTTCGTGGTGTTGTTGGGAGCCTCCAATTGTTGTGGAGATTGCCCCAACCTTGTTTGTAAAGGTTCGGTCGCCGCCTTCAAGGGCACCAATAGTGGAATCATGGCATCTCGCATTGTGTGAGGGCGTGAGGAGAATACGGTGGACCTAGTGGCTTCTTGGGGAGCATTGTGCCTCCACACCGCTCTAACAGAGACATACTTCCCCTCAAAAGGAAGGAACTTCGGTAACACATCCTCGTCTCCACCAGCTCCACTCTTGGCTATCTCACGCCTTTACTTTTGCAAGCTTACTTGTGTTGTTTCCCTTACTTGCTCGTGTACTTGTTGTTGTCGCATTATATAGGTTGTTCACCTAGTTGCATATCTAGACAACCTACTTTGATGCAAAGTTTAATTTGGTAAAGAAAAGCTAAAAATTGTTAGTTGCCTATTCACCCCCCCCTCTAGTCAACCATATCGATCCTTTCAATTGGTATCAGAGCCTCGTCTCTTTATTAAGGACTTTGCCGTCCGAAGAGTATGGTTGACACCACGGACGGTGCGGAGGAGCACTCCGGTGTGAATCCTATCTCATCTACGGCCGATGGGGGAACCTCAGTCTCTCGTGAGGAATTCAATGTGGCTCTAGACACATTGAAAGACTCCATGACGACCAAGGTTGAAAGCATGCTTACTAAATTTATTGAAGGACTCAAACTGTCCACCTCGCCGATGAAAGTGGGTGATCCCACTAACAAGGTGACGGATGCTACCTCCGACAAGGGGGAAGCTAACAGTGAAAAGAGTCCTTCTACTAGTGGTAGAAATGGCACCGGCATCTTTGCCCATGTGGAACCTCCAATTTATGGAGGACCGATTCCCTCTACTCATTTAAATCATGCGGTCCTCCTCCTAAGATTGTGAAAATGAGGATTTTGATTCTTGGGTGTATCGCTGGCGCCATTTAAATCATGTGAATACTAACCTTTGGAGAATCATTGAAGAAGGTTTCTATCCACATGACCGAAGCAACTTCACCCTGAGAGAAGTGGTGGATAATCAATTCAATGAGAATGCTCTCTTCATCATCCAAGATGCAATCCTTCCCGAAGATATCCCTCATCTTCGACCTCATGCCATGGCTAAAGACGCATGGCAATGCATTGTGTCACTCTATCGAGGAAGTGCGAGCATTCAACGCTCCAACTATGAAGTGGTACAAGATGAAGCCGATGAGTTTGCAATGAAATAAGATGAAGAACCTCGTGAGCTCTTTCGAAGAGTGACCAAACTCGCGGTCTCACTCCGAGATCATGGGAGCAAGGACACGGATGACAATTGGATCAAGTGCAAGTTCCTCAAGGCCATGATGCCCTACAACAAGGCCATGTCCTCCGTCATTCGTCAAAGACCGGACTTCCACACCATGACCTCAAGTGAAGTGTTGGATGAGTTCGTCGCAATGAGCATCTTGGACAAGACCGCCGACAATGCAGTGCTCCGTTCTCAAAGGGCAAAGAAGCCCAACCTTGCTTTGAAGGCCAAGGTTAGTGTGGAAGAAGAGGAAGATGAGGAGAGCAACCCCGAAGACACCAAATATGATTATCATGAGCACATGGCTCTTGCTTCAAGACAATTTTGGAGCAAGAAGAATACAAGACCCAACTTCAACAAGAACAACTCAAGTGGATTCAAGGGCAAGCAACGAGTTAGAACTTGCTTCAACTATGGCAATGTGAGTCACTTTGTTGCGGATTGTCCTTACGAGAAGCGGGAAGACAATGGTGGCAAGTTCATCCGAAAAGACAAAGCCAAGTCCTTCCCCGACAAGAACAACTTCACCAAGAAGACTCCTACTTGTGAGTTGGTGGTTCAAGAAGAATACAATGAGGATGACGGTGATGATTAGAATGGAGAAGCAATGTCCATGGCGTCCGTTGCCATTGCTACCACTCCCCGAGTGTCTCTCTTTGATTCACCCAACGAGAACATCACCGCCAAGTGCCTCATGGCTAAAGCTTCCAACAAGGTAACCCCCAACATCAAAACCACCATCATTACTAATCCTTTCTTGGAGGATTGCATTGATGAACATGATGAGTCTAATGAGGAAGTGAATGAATTTGAGTCTTTTATGAGTAAGCTCAAGGGCAAATCCAAGAAGCACTTTGTTGCTCTCTTGGAACAACTTGGTGAGGCCAATGACATGATCGAGGCTCACGAAGAAACCATATCTAAGATGGAAGGTCACAGTCATGACTATGCCGATGAGATATCAGATCTCTCTAATGCTCTTGAGGAAGAGCGTGGGCATCGTTTGACTCTTGAGGAGTCACACAACGATGACCATGCTAAGTTAAAGAAAGATCTTGATCATGCTCTTGTCGTGTCTTGTGTGCTAACTTCCGAGAAGGCTAAACTTGGGGTTGATCACGCTAGACTCAAGGAGGAGTTTGAGATACTTGACAAGGCCCACAAGGTCTTGAAGGGTGATCATGCTAACCTCAAGGAGTCTCATGCTCAACTCCAAGTTAAGCTAACCAAGGAAAAGGCCACCTTCCCTCATATGGTATTAGTTGATAATGCATATGCTACTAACCCGTGTTGTGAGCATGTGCATCTTGTGGAGGAGAATGCCAAGTTGAAGGATCAACTTGAGAAAGGCCTCGTGACTTGTTCAAGGTGAGAAGAACCTCAACGACCTTTTGAGCAATCGAAAGGAAGTTGTGGCCAAAAAGGGAATTGGGTTTGCTCCCAAGTCCAAGAATAAGAAGAAGAACGACAAGACCTATCGTCCTCCTCCTCTCAAGCAAACTTTTGTGAAAGAAGGAGAGGGTGCTCCTAAGGAGAAGAAGGAAAGAGTGAAGGGCGTTGATGTCAAAAAGGGCAAAACCATCTCCTTCAACAAAGCCGACGACTTTAACCCGTCATATGTGTTGTGCCGTGCTAGTGATGGACATGTTTATGCTAAATTTGTTGGTTCTCCTTATGAGTACATTGAATGGTCTATTTGGGTTCCTAAGACCCTTGTTACTAACATCAAAGGACCCATTACTAAATGGGTACCTAAAACCAAGCATTGATCTCTTGTAGGTGTTTGCTTCCGGTGGGGGATCATGGTTGCTTGATAGTGGAGCAACAAATCATATGACCGGAAGCAAGGACTTGGTGGTGGACGTGCAAGAGATTCCATCTATGCCCACCAATGTCGAGCGGGGTGATGCCTCACATTCTAAGGTATTGGGTCTTGGCAAGGTTGTCATTTCTCATGATCTAACAATCGAGAAAGTCATGCTTGTTGAGTCCCTTGCACACAATTTACTTTCCGTTCGTCAACTTGCACTCATGGGCTTTGCCACTTTCTTTGACATTGATACCGTGGCCCTCTTGTGGATCAAGACTCTTAAAGTAGCCTTTGTTGGGCATGTCGAGAACGGTCTCTATGTGATAAACTTTTCGGAGCGACCCACTAAGACCGCGACATGCCTAATGGCTAAAGTTGACGTGGGATGGCTTTGGCATCGCCGTTTAGCCCACGTCAATATGAGATCTTTGCAAAGTCTTCTCAAGGGGGACCATGTCCGTGGACTAACAAATGTTAGTTTTGCCAAAGACCGTGCTTGCAGTTCTTGTATTGAAGGAAAGCTTCATGAGAAGGCTCACCCTCCCACGACCATCATCTACTCGAAGAGACCCTTGGAGCTCCTTCACATGGATCTCTTTGGGCCCCCATCATTTGATAGTCTTGGAGGTAGAAAGTATTGCTTGGTGATTGTGGATGACTATTCAAGATACACTTGGGTATACTTATTCAAGAGGAAGAGTGAGACTCAACAAACCGTCATCGACTTTGCAAATGAAGCTCAACGTCAACATAATGCAAAGATCTTGACAATAAGAAGTGACAATGGCACCAAGTTCAAGAACTACACCTTGGATGAGTTTCTTAGTGATGAGGGGATCAAGCATCAATATGCTGCACCATATACCCCTCAACAAAATGGTGTTGCGGAGAGGAAGAACCGGACGTTGATGGATGCGGCAAGGACCATGATGGCAGAGTTCAAGTCTCCATACAACTTTTGGGCCGAAGCCATCAACACCGCATGTCATGCATCCAATCGGCTTTATCTCCGCAAAGGCTTGAACAAGACTCCCTATGAGATACTCACCGGCAACAAGCCCAATCTCAAGTACTTCCGGGTGTTCAGGTGTAAGTGTTTCATTCTCAAGAAAGGTGTTCGTTTGTCTAAATTTGAGGCTAGAGCCTATGAGGGCATATTTGTTGGCTATGCTACAAACTCCCATGCTTACCGTGTTCTCGACAAGTCCATCGGACTCATTGAGGAGATGTGTAACGTGGAGTTTGACAAAAATAATGGCTCCCAAGTGGAGCAAAGTGGTACTTGTGATGTAGGTGATGAAGTTCCTCCCCAAGCCATAAGAAGAATGGGTATTGGTCATATTCTACCCATTGAGGAACCCCTTGTGGCCGAAGGAGAAGGACAATGCTCCACTCAAGTGGAGCCATCACCTCCTCAAGACCCACACGCTTCCGAAGAACAAAGTGAAGGCCCTCAACCTCATGAACAAGACCAGGGGCAAGATCTATCTCAAGATGATGGTGAACCTCCAAATGATGCCCAAGGTCAAGTTCTCCCCCTCGAGCAAGTTCAAGATCATGAGCAAGCTCAAGATCAAGAACAATCTCAAGACGGCGCCCAAGATGATCAAGTTAACCCTCCTCCTTCCACATCCGAGGAGGAATTAGAGCGTCGTGCTGCGAAGATCGCTTCCAAACTCACCACCAAAGGCCATCTCATGGAGAATGTGGTTGGAAGCCTAAGAAAGGGGGTAAGCACTCGTAGAAAATTAGCAAACTATTGTGAACATCACGCGTTTGTCTCTTGTGTTGAACCCCAAAAGGTCTATGAGGCGCTTGAAGACTCGGATTGGCTCAATGCTATGCATGAAGAACTCAACAACTTCGAGTACAACAAGGTGTGGAGATTGGTGCCAAGGCCACCGGGGAACCACAACGTCATTGGAACCAAGTGGATTTTCAAGAACAAGCAAGATGCTCATGGGAACATCATTCGCAACAAGGCAAGATTGGTAGCACAAGGCTACTCCCAAGTCGAGGGTATCGACTACGGTGAAACCTTTGCTCCCGTTGCTCGCCTTGAATCCATTCGTTTGTTGATTGCTTATGCTTCCCATCACAACTTTAAGTTGCAACAAATGGATGTGAAAAGTGCTTTCCTTAATGGTCCTATTAATGAGTTGATATATGTCAAGCAACCCCCCGGGTTCGAGGATCCCTACTTCCCGGATCATGTGTATCAACTCGATAAGGCACTCTATGGCCTTATACAAGCCCCACGTGCGTGGTATGACCACCTTACCGAGTTTCTACAAGATCGTGGATTTGAAGTAGGGCAAATCGATCCCACTCTTTTTACTAAGAAGGTCAAAGGAGAGTTGTTTATATGCCAATTATATGTTGATGATATTATCTTTGGTTCCCCTAACAAAGCTTTCAATGAGGAATTTGCCGCTCTCATGACCTCCAAGTTCAAGATGTCTTCGATGGGAGAGTTGAAGTTCTTCCTTGGTTTTGACATCAAACAAAGAAGAGAAGGAACCTTCATCAACCAAGCCAAATATACTCAAGACATGCTAAAAAGATTCAAGCTAAGTGATGTCAAGCCGGCTTCTACTCCAATGCCTACCAAGTGCCAACTTGACATTGATCCCAATGGTAAAGCAGTGGATCAAAAGGTATATCGCTCCATGATTGGTTCTTTGCTTTACCTTTGTGCATCTAGACCGGATATCATGTTGAGTGTGGGAATGTGTGCACGGTTTCAAGCCGCACCAAAGGAAAGTCACTATGTGGCGGTCAAGCGAATCTTTCGATATTTGGCTCATACCCCAAACTTTGGCTTATGGTACCCAAGAGGGGCAAACTTCAAGCTTGAAGGATATACGGATTCCGACTGGGCGGGAGACAAAGTGGATAGGAAGTCCACCTCCGGAGGGTGCCAATTTCTTGGTTGCTCTTTGGTGAGTTGGTCTTCCAAGAAGCAAAGTTGTGTGTCTCTCTCGTCCACCGAAGCGGAATATGTGGCGGCCGGTAGTTGTTGTGCACAACTCTTATGGATGAGGCAAACTTTGAAGGAGTACGGTGTCATTTGTGACAAAGTGCCCTTTGGTGTGATAATGAAAGTGCCATCAAGATTTCTCTCAACCCGGTGCAACACTTCAAGACGAAGCATATTGAGATTCGGTATCACTTCATCCGGGATCACATTAGGCGAGGGGAGATCGAGCTCAAGTATGTCAACACTCATGATAACCTTGCAGATATTTTCACGAAGCCCTTGGATGAAGCAAGATTTTGCGAGTTAAGGCATGAGCTAAATATCATTGATTCGAGCAATGTGAATTGAACCCTTGCACCCCCCACCACACTCAATTTGTTGTCTAGTTTAGGTGTAGGCATGGACATAGGGGGAGTGTTGTTCTCTCAATGAACTTTCCCTCCCCCCATTATGCATAAGTAGATCAACTCTTTCACATTAGCCATTTTTGATGGTACTTGTGCTTCAAAGACGAGTTTTGGTCATGGGCCCAAGGATAATTCTTCGCGGTGCCATACCATCTAACTCAAACATAGGTGGCTCCGGCCACCGCCCTCTCCTTGTGAGAGGTTGTGTCGCTGGTGGTTTCTTGTTGTCTTTCTGCCTTTGAATTGTGCGTGTTCTTGTAGTGTCTTTTGTGTGAAAAGTTTCCTTGCAAAGACCTTCTTCTCGTGTTGAAACCTGCTTTGTCTTGAGCTCACGGTACTACCACGGCCAGCTACGGTAACTACTGCAGCCAGCCACGGTACTACCATGTGGGGAGCACGGTACTACCGCCCCCACGCGGCAGTAATATTTTACTGCCGCCTGGGTGAGCGGTACTACTGCTTTGGTGCGGTACTTCCGCCTGAGTGGTACTACCCGATGATATGCGGTACTACCGCGGCATCCTGGACGGGTGGGGATAAGGACGGACAGGGGGAGCTCTAACTCCCCCATACCCATTCGCAGTCCCCCCCACACCGTCTCTCTCTCTCCCACGCTCAAGAACGGAGCCGACGTTCGTCGCCGGATCTCCGCCTCCGGCTGCCCTCCCGTGATTCCGTCCGGTGGGATCGTTCCCCAACACGTGCTCTTGCTATGGACCAAGGTCTTTGAGGGAGTCCTGGACTAGGGGGTGTCCGGACAGCTGGACTATCATCGTCCACTGGACTCCAAGACTACGAAGATACAAGATTGAAGACTCCGTCCCGTGTCCGGATGGGACTTTCCTTGGCGTGGAAGGCAAGCTTGGCGATACGGATATGTAGATCTCCTACCATTGTAACCGACTCTGTGTAACCCTAGCCTCCTCCGGTGTCTATATAAACCGGAGGGCTATAGTCCGTAGGACACAACATACATTACAACAATCATACCATAGGCTAGCTTTAGGGTTTAGCCTCCTTGATCTCGTGGTAGATCCACTCTTGTACTACCCATATCATCAATATTAATCAAGCAGGACGTAGGGTTTTACCTCCATCGAGAGGGCCCGAACTCAGGTAAAACATCATGTCCTCGCCTCCTGTTACCATCCGCCTAGACGCACAGTTCGGGACCCCCTACCCGAGATCCGCCGGTTTTGACACCGACATTGGTGCTTTCATTGAGAGTTCCTCTGTGTCGTCACCGATAGGCTCGATGGCATCTTCAATCAACAACGCTGTCCAGGGTGAGACTTTTCTCCCCGGATAGATCTTCGTATTCGGCGGCTTCGCACTGCGGGCTAATTTGCTTGGCCATCTGGAGCAGATCGAAAGCTACGCCCCTGGCCGTCAGGTCAGATTCGGAAGTCTAAACTTCACGGCCGACGTCCGCGGAGACTTGATCTTCGACGGGCTCGAGCCACAGCCAAGCGAGCCGCACTGTTACGATGGGCATGATCTAGCTCTACCGCCGAACAGTGCCTTGGTGGCCGCACACGAATCCGCTTCGGCCTTTAGTCCGGAGCCAATCGCCCAGATCGAGGATTGGTGGATGGACACCGCCTCGGGGGCTTCAAGTTCCACGGCGATGGAGCCGAACGCTAATCTTGTCCCTCGCGAAACTCGTGATTCCGAGGTGCCGGACTCCTTGCCGGACTCCGGACCTCCCACGCCCCTACCAAACGAATCGGATTGGGCGCCGGTTATGGGATTCACCGCCGCGGACATCTTCCAATACTCGCCCTTTGGCAACATCCTAAATTCGCTAAAGCACCTCTCGTTATCGGGAGAGTCCTGGCCGGACTATGGCCAGGATGGTTGGGATACGGACGACAAAGAAATTCAGAGCCCACCCACCACCCACTTTGTAGCCACTGTCGACGATCTAACCGACATGCTAGACTACGACTCCGAAGACATCGAAGCTATGGATGACGATGCAGAGATTTAACAGAACCAGCGCCTATAGGGCACCGAAGACCACCTCGTCATCGACATATACATGGTGGACACCCCAAAAGACGGGACGGTGAAGAAACAATGAGGCAGATTCTTTAAAGAAACAGCCCAAGCGCCAAGGCGTCGTGGCGCCGCTCTAAATCCGCCACAAAGAAGAATGGAGATTCCGCACAGAGATAATAATACCCCGTAGTGCCGAAGACAACCCTCCAGCGGGACTCAGCGCAGAGGATGGAAGCAAGCCCTCACGAGAGGGCGGTAGACGAAGAGGCCGAGGATTATAACTATATGCCTCCTCCCAAGACG